>VCKV01000285.1:0-75631 GCA_005876975.1 Drosophila orena | reverse complement strand
GCAAAAATTAAAATATTTTTTATTGGCATTTTAATCATAACTTGGCTAAAAATGATCATACACATGAAATAATAACTGTTTTGAGCAGCTAATTACCAATGCTAACGATCCCTATCACTATTTTGACGGATTTTGGGAAATTCGTTTTTGGGTCGATTTTCGCATTTTTTGAAAGGGGTAACATCATTAAAATTTGGGCAAAAATGGCCAACAACTTGAGTTTCAACTTTAAACACAGTTTGATGGGAAATTAAACTACGAACGCACACGGGGTATACCATTCCGATATTCAGACAATTATTTTTAATGTTGTTGCAATAAAACTTATTATTTTAATGATCAAAATTTGAAAAAAGGATTTTGGCAAAATTAAAATATTTTTTATTGCATTTTAATCATAACTTGTCTAAATATGATCATAAACATGAAAGAATAACTGTTTTGAGCAGCTAATTACCATGCTAACGATCCCTATCACTTTTTGACGGATTTTGGGAAATTGGTTTTTGGGTCAGTTTTCGCATTTTTTTTAAGTTTGGCAAAAATGGCCAAAAAATTGAGTTCCAACTTTTAAACACAGTTTTGATGGGAATTAAACTACGGACGCAAGGAGGTATAACCATTCCGAATTCAGACAATTATTTTTAAAGTTGTTGCAAAAAAAAACTGATTATTTTATGATCAAAATTTGAAAAAACGGATTTGGCAAAATTAAAATATTTTTTATTGGCATTTTAATCATAACTTGGCTAAAAATGATCATAAACATGAAATAATAACTGTTTTTGAGCAGCTAATTACCAATGCTAACGATCCCTATTACTATTTGACGGATTTTGGGAAATTCGTTTTTGGTCGATTTTCGCATTTTTTGAAAGGGGTAACATCATTAAAATTTGCCAAAAATGGCCAAAAAATTGAGTTCCAACTTTTAAACACAGTTTGATGGGAAATTAAACTACGACGCAACGAGGTATACCATTCCGAAATCAGACAATTATTTTTAAAGTTGTTGCAAAAAAACTGATTATTTTATGATCAAATTTGAAAAAACGGATTTTGGCAAAATTAAAATATTTTTTATTGGCATTTTAATCATAACTTGGCTAAAAATGATCATAAACATGAAATAATAACTGTTTTGGAGCAGCTAATTACCATGCTAACGATCCCTATCACTATTTGACGGATTTTGGGAAATTCGTTTTTGGGTCGATTTTCGCATTTTTTGAAAGGGGTAACATCATTAAAATTTGGCAAAAATGGCCAACAATTGAGTTTCAACTTTTAAACACAGTTTGATGGGAAATTAAACTACGAACGCAACGAGGTATACCATTCCGAATTCAGACAATTATTTTTTAATGTTGTTGCAATAAAAACTTATTATTTTATGATCAAAATTTGAAAAAACGGATTTTGGCAAAAATTAAAAATATTTTTTATTGGCATTTTAATCATAACTTGTCTAAATATGATCATAAACATGAAAGAATAACTGTTTTGAGCAGCTAATTACCAATGCTAACGATCCCTATCACTTTTTGACGGATTTTGGGAAATTGGTTTTTTGGTCAGTTTTCGCATTTTTTGTAAAGTTTGGCAAAATGGCCAAAAAATTGAGTTCCAACTTTTAAACACAGTTTGATGGGAAATTAAACTACGGACGCAAGGGTATACCATTCCGAATTCAGACAATTATTTTTTAAAGTTTGTTGCAAAAAACTGATTATTTTATGATCGAAATTTTGAAAAAACGGATTTTGGGCAAAAATTAAAATATTTTTTGTTGTCATTTTAATCATAACTTGTCTAAAAATGATCATAAACATGAAAGAATAACTGTTTTGAGCAGCTAATTACCAATGGCTAACGATCCCTATCACTTTTTGACGGATTTTGGGAAATTCGTTTTTTGGGTCAGTTTTCGAATTTTTTGTAAAATTAAAATTTGCCAAAAATGGCCAAAAATGTAGTTCCAACTTTTAAAAACAGTTTGATGGGAAATTAAACTACGAACGCAACGAGGTATACCCATTCCGAACTCAGGCATTATTTTTAAAAGTTGTTGCAAAAAAACTGATTATTTTATGATCAAAAATTTGAAAAAACGGATTTTGGCAAAAATTAGAATATTTTTTTTGGCATTTTAATCATAATTGTCTAAATATGATCATAAAGATGAAAGAATAACTGTTTGAGCAGCGCTAATTACCAATGCTTACGATCCCTATCACTATTTCACGGATTTTGGGAAATTCGTTTTTGGGTCGATTTTCGCATTTTTTGAAATTTGCCAAAAATGGCCAAAAAATTGAGTTCCAACTTTTAAACACAGTTTAATGGGAATTAAACTACAAACGCAACGAGGTATACCATTCCGAATTCAGACAATTATTTTTAAAGTTGTTTGCAAAAAAACTGATTATTTTATGATCAAAATTTTGAAAAAAACGGATTTTGGCAAAATTAAAATATTTTTTATTGGCATTTTAATCATACTTGTCTAAAAATGATCATAAACATGAATAATAACTTTTTTGAGCAGCTAATTACCAATGCTAAAGATCCCTATCACTATTTGACGGATTTTGGGAATTCGTTTTTGGGTCGATTTTCGCATTTTTTGTAAGGGGTAACATCATTAAAATTTGGCAAAAATGGCCAACAAATTGAGTTTCAACTTTAAAACACAGTTTGATGGGAAATTAAACTACGAACGCAACGAGGTATACCATTCCGAATTCAGACAATTATTTTTAAAGTTGTTGCAAAAAAACTGATTATTTTATAATCAAAATTTGAAAAAACGGATTTTGGCAAAAATTAAAATATTTTTTATTGGCATTTTAATCATAACTTGTCTAAATATGATCATAAACATGAAAGAATAACTGTTTTGAGCAGCTAATTACCAATGCTAACGATCCCTATCACTTTTTGACGGATTTTGGGAAATTGGCTTTTGGGTCAGTTTTCGCATTTTTTGTGTAAAATTTGGCAAAAATGGCCAAAAAATTGAGTTCCAACTTTTAAACACAGTTTGATGGGAATTAAACTACGGACGCAAGGAGGTATACCATTCCGAATTCAGACAATTATTTTTAAAGTTGTTGCAAAAAAACTGATTATTTTATGATCAAAATTTGAAAAAACGGATTTTGGTAAAAATTAAAATATTTTTTTTTGGCATTTTAATCATAACTTGGCTAAAAATGATCATAAACATGAAAATATAACTGTTTTGAGCAGCTAATTACCAATGCTAACGATCCCTATCACTTTTTGACGGATTTTGGGAAATTGTGTTTTTAGGTTAATTTTCTCATTTTTTGTAAGGTGTAACTCATTAAAATTTGCCAAAAATGGCCACAAAATTGAGTTCCAACTTTTAACACAGTTTGATGGAAAAAACTACGGAACTTACGACTGACAAGCGTATAAAGAGATATTACGAACTTCAGCAGCAAGTAGTTATATAATTGTTGGCAAATATTTTTAAACGTGTATATGTTGCTAAAAAAACTGATTATTTTATGATCAAAATTTGAAAAAACGGATTTTGGCAAAAATTAAAATATGTTTTATTTGCATTTTAATCATAACTTGGCTACAAATGGTCATAAACATGAAAAAATAACTGTTTTAAAGCAGCTAATTACCAATGCTAACGATCCCTATCACTATTTGAGACGGATTTTGGGAATTCGTTTTGGGTCAGTTTTCAGTTTTTCACATTTTTTGTAAGGGTTACCCCTTACATCAAGGGTTACACCCCTTAACATCATTAAAATTTGGCAAAAATGGCCAAAAAATTGAGTTCCAACTTTTAAACACAGTTTGATGGGAAATTAAACTACGAACGCAACGAGGTATACCATTCCGAATTCAGACAATTATTTTTAAAGTTGTTGCAAAAAAACTGATTATTTTATGATCAAAATTTGAAAAAACGGATTTTGGCAAAAATTAAATTATTTTTTGTTGTCATTTTAATCATAACTTGTCTAAAAATGATCATAAACATGAAAGAATAACTGTTTTGAGCAGCTAATTACCAATGCTAACGATCCCTATCACTTTTTGACGGATTTTGGGAAATTCGTTTTTGGGTCAGTTTTCGCATTTTTTGTAAAATTAAAATTTGTCAAAAATGGCCAAAAAATTGAGTTCCAACTTTTAAACACAGTTTGATGGGAAATTAAACTACGAACGCACGAGGTATACCATTCCGAATTCGACAATTATTTTTAAAAGTTTGTTGCAATAAAACTGATTATTTTATGATCAAAATTTGAAAAAACGGATTTTGGTAAAAATTAAAATATTTTTTTTTGGCATTTTAATCATAACTTGGCTAAAAATGATCATAAACATGAAAATATAACTGTTTTGAGCAGCTAATTACCAATGCTAACGATCCCTATCACTTTTTGACGGATTTTGGGAAATTGGTTTTTAGGTAAATTTTCGCATTTTTTGTAAGGGTTACCCCTTACATCAAGGGTTACACCCCTTAACATCATTAAAATTTGGCAAAAATGGCCAAAAAATTGAGTTCCAACTTTTAAACACAGTTTGATGGGAAATTAAACTACGAACGCAACGAGGTATACCATTCCGAATTCAGACAATTATTTTTAAAGTTGTTGCAAAAAAACTGATTATTTTATGATCAAAATTTGAAAAAACGGATTTTGGCAAAAATTAAATTATTTTTTGTTGTCATTTTAATCATAACTTGTCTAAAAATGATCATAAACATGAAAGAATAACTGTTTTGAGCAGCTAATTACCAATGCTAACGATCCCTATCACTTTTCGACGGATTTTGGGAAATTCGTTTTTGGGTCAGTTTTCGCATTTTTTGTAAAATTAAAATTTGCCAAAAATGGCCAAAAAATTGAGTTCCAACTTTTAAACGCAGTTTGATGGGAAATTAAACTACGAACGCAACGAGGTATACCATTCCGAATTCAGACAATTATTTTTAAAGTTGTTGCAAAAAACTGATTATTTTATGATCAAAATTTGAAAAAACGGATTTTGGCAAAAATTAAAATATTTCTTTTTGGCATTTTAATCATAACTTGGCTAAAAATGATCATAAACATGAAATAATAACTGTTTTGAGCAGCTAATTACCAATGCTAACGATCCCTATCACTATTTGACGGATTTTGGGAAATTCGTTTTTGGGTCGATTTTCGCATTTTTTGAAAGGGGTAACATCATTAAAATTTGCCAAAAATGGCCACAAAATTGAGTTCCAACTTTTAAACACAGTTTGATGGGAAATTAAACTACGGACGCAAGGAGGTATACCATTCCGAATTCAGGCAATTATTTTTAAAGTTGTTGCAAAAAAACTGATTATTTTATGATCAAAATTTGAAAAAACGGATTTTGGCAAAAATTAAAATATGTTTTATTTGCATTTTAATCATAACTTGGCTACAAAATGGTCATAAACTGAAAAAAAATAACTGTTTTAAGGCAGCTAATTACCAATGCTAACGATCCCTATCACTTTTTTGACGGATTTTGGGAAATTCGTTTTGGGTCAGTTTTCACATTTTTTGTAAGGGTTACCCCTTACATCAAGGGTTTACACCCCTTAAACATCATTAAAATTTGGCAAAAATGGCCAAAAAATTGAGTTCCAACTTTTAAACACAGTTTGATGTGGAAATTAAACTACGAACGCAACGAGGTATACCCATTCCGAATTCAGACAATTATTTTTAAAGTTGTTGCAAAAAAAACTGATTATTTTATGATCAAAATTTGAAAAAACGGATTTTGGCAAAAATTAAATTATTTTTTGTTGTCATTTTAATCATAACTTGTCTAAAAATGATCATAACATGAAAGAATAACTGTTTTGAGCAGCTAATTACCAATGCTAACGATCCCTATCACTTTTTGACGGATTTTGGGAAATTCGTTTTTGGGGTCATTTTCGCATTTTTTGTAAAATTTAAAATTTGCCAAAATGGCAAAAAATTGAGTTCCAACTTTTAAACACAGTTTGATGGGAAATTAAACTACGGACGCAAGGAGGTATACCATTCCGAATTCAGGCAATTATTTTTAAAGTTGTTGCAAAAAAACTGATTATTTTATGATCAAAATTTGAAAAAACGGATTTTGGCAAAAATTAAAATATTTTTTATTGGCATTTTAATCATAACTTGGCTAAAAATGATCATAAACATGAAAAAATAACTGTTTTAAGCAGCTAATTACCAATGCTAACGATCCCAATCACTTTTTGACGGATTTTGGGAAATTCGTTTTGGGTCAGTTTTCACATTTTTTGTAAGGGTTACCCCTTACATCAAGGGTTACACCCCTTAACATCAATTAAATTATTTTTTGTTGTCATTTTAATCATAACTTGTCTAAAAATGATCATAAACATGAAAGAATAACTGTTTTGAGCAGCTAATTACCAATGCTAACGATCCCTATCACTTTTTGACGGATTTTGGGAAATTCGTTTTTGGGTCAGTTTTCGCATTTTTTGTAAAATTAAAATTTGCCAAAAATGGCCAAAAAATTGAGTTCCAACTTTTAAACACAGTTTGATGGGAAATTAAACTACGAACGCAACGAGGTATACCATTCCGAATTCAGACAATTATTTTTAAAGTTGTTGCAAAAAAACTGATTATTTTATGATCAAAATTTGAAAAACGGATTTTGGGCAATTAAAATATTTTTTTTTTTGGCATTTTAATCATAACTTGGCTAAAAATGATCATAAACATGAAATAATAACTGTTTTGAGCAGCTAATTACCAATGCTAACGATCCCTATCACTATTTGACGGATTTTGGGAAATTCGTTTTTGGTCGATTTTCGCATTTTTTGAAAGGGGTAACATCATTAAAATTTGCCAAAAATGGCCAAAAATTGAGTTAAACTTTTCCAAAACACAGTTTGATGGGAAATTAAACTACGACAGGACGCAAGGAGGTATACCATTCCGAATTCAGCAATTATTTTTAAAGTTGTTGCAAAAAAACTGATTATTTTATGATCAAAATTTGAAAAAACGGATTTTGGCAAAAATTAAAATATGTTTTTATTTGGCATTTTAATCATAACTTGGCTACAAATGGTCATAAACATGAAAAAATAACTGTTTTAAGCAGCTAATTACCATGCTAACGATCCCTATCACTTTTTGACGGATTTTGGGAAATTCGTTTTGGTCAGTTTTCTCAGTTACATTTTTTGTAAGGGTTACCCCTTACATCAAGGGTTACACCCCTTAACATCATTAAAATTTGGCAAAAATGGGCAAAAAATTGAGTTCCAACTTTTAAACACAGTTTGATGGGAAATTAAACTACGCAACGCAACGAGGTAACCATTCCGATTCAGACAATTATTTTTAAAGTTGTTGCAAAAAAACTGATTATTTTATGATCAAAATTTGAAAAAACGGATTTTGGCAAAAATTAAATTATTTTTTGTTGTCATTTTAATCATAACTTGTCTAAAAATGATCATAAACATGAAAGAATAACTGTTTTGAGCAGCTAATTACCAATGCTAACGATCCCTATCACTTTTTGACGGATTTTGGGAAATTCGTTTTTGGGTCGTTTTCGCATTTTTTGTAAAATTAAAATTTGCCAAAAATGGCCAAAAAATTGAGTTCCAACTTTTAAACACAGTTTGATGGGAAATTAAACTACGAACGCAACGAGGTATACCATTCCGAATTCAGACAATTATTTTTAAAGTTGTTGCAAAAAAACTGATTATTTTATGATCAAAATTTGAAAAAACGGATTTTGGCAAAAATTAAAATATTTTTTATTGGCATTTTAATCATAACTTGGCTAAAAATGATCATAAACATGAAATAATAACTGTTTTGAGCAGCTAATTACCAATGCTAACGATCCCTACCACTATTTGACGGATTTTGGGAAATTCGTTTTTGGGTCGATTTTCGCATTTTTTGTAAGGGGTAACATCATTAAAATTTGCCAAAAATGGCCAAAAAATTGAGTTCCAACTTTTAAACACAGTTTGATGGGAAATTAAACTACGAACGGAACGAGGTATACCATTCCGAAATCAGACAATTATTTTTAAAGTTGTTGCGAAAAAACTGATTATTTTATGATCAAAATTTGAAAAAAACGGATTTTGGCAAAATTAAAATATTTTTTATTGGCATTTTAATCATAACTTGGCTTAAAATGATCATAAACATGAAATAATAACTGTTTTGAGCAGCTAATTACCAATGCTAACGATCCCTATCACTTTTTGACGGATTTTGGGAAATTCGTTTTTGGGTCGATTTTCGCATTTTTTGTAAGGGGTAACATCATTAAAATTTGCCAAAAATGGCCAAAAAATTGAGTTCCAACTTTTAAACACAGTTTGATGGGAAATTAAACTACGAACGCAACGAGGTATACCATTCCGAATTCAGACAATTATTTTTAAAGTTGTTGCAAAAAAACTGATTATTTTATGATCAAAATTTGAAAAAACGGATTTTGGCAAAAATTAAAATATTTTTTATTGGCATTTTAATCATAACTTGGCTAAAAATGATCATAAACATGAAATAATAACTGTTTTGAGCAGCTAATTACCAATGCTAACGATCCCTATCACTATTTGACGGATTTTGGGAAATTCGTTTTTGGTCGATTTTCGCATTTTTTGTAAGGGGTAACATCATTAAAATTTGCCAAAAATGGCCAAAAAATTGAGTTCCAACTTTTAAACACAGTTTGATGGGAAATTAAACTACGAACGCAACGAGGTATACCATTCCGAATTCAGACAATTATTTTTAAAGTTGTTGCAAAAAAACTGATTATTTTATGATCAAAATTTGAAAAAACGGATTTTGGCAAAATTAAAATATTTTTTATTGGCATTTTAATCATAACTTGGCTAAAAATGATCATAAACATGAAATAATAACTGTTTTGAGCAGCTAATTACCAATGCTAACGATCCCTATCACTATTTAACGGATTTTGGGAAATTCGTTTTTTGGGTCGATTTTCGCATTTTTTGAAAGGGGTAACATCATTAAAATTTGCCAAAAATGGCCAAAAAATTGAGTTCCAACTTTTTAACACAGTTTGATGGGAAATTAAACTACGAACGCAACGAGGTATACCATTCCGAATTCAGACAATTATTTTTAAAGTTGTTGCAAAAAAACTGATTATTTTATGATCAAAATTTGAAAAAACGGATTTTGGCAAAAACTAAAATATTTTTTATTGGCATTTTAATCATAACTTGGCTAAAAATGATCATAAACATGAAATAATAACTGTTTTGAGCAGCTAATTACCAATGCTAACGATCCCTATCACTTTTTGACGGATTTTGGGAAATTGGTTTTTAGGTAAATTTTCGCATTTTTTGTAAGGGGTAACATCATTAAAATTTGCCAAAAATGGCCAAAAAATTGAGTTCCAACTTTTAAACACAGTTTGATGGGAAATTAAACTACAAACGCAACGAAGGTATACCATTCCGAATTCAGACAATTATTTTTAGAGTTGTTGCAAAAAACTGATTATTTTATGATCAAAATTTGAAAAAACGGATTTTGGCAAAAATTAAAATATTTTTTTATTGGCATTTTAATCATAACTTGGCTAAAAATGATCATAAACATGAAATAATAACTGTTTTGAGCAGCTAATTACCAATGCTAACGATCCCTATCACTTTTGACGGATTTTGGGAAATTGGTTTTTAGGTAAATTTTCGCATTTTTTGTAAGGGGTAACATCATTAAAATTTTCCAAAAATGGCCAAAAAATTGAGTTCCAACTTTTAAACACAGTTTGATGGGAAATTAAACTACGAACGCAACGAGGTATACCATTCCGAATTCAGACAATATTTTTTTAAAGTTGTTGCAAAAAAACTGATTATTTTATGATCAAAATTTGAAAAAACGGATTTTGGCAAAAATTAAAATATTTTTTATTGGCATTTTAATCATAACTTGGCTAAAAATGATCATAAACATGAAATAATAACTGTTTTGAGCAGCTAATTACCAATGCTAACGATCCCTATCACTATTTGACGGATTTTGGGAAATTCGTTTTTGGGTCGATTTTCGCATTTTTTGTAAGGGGTAACATCATTAAAATTTGCCAAAAATGGCCAAAAAATTGAGTTCCAACTTTTAAACACAGTTTGATGGGAAATTAAACTACGAACGCAACGAGGTATACCATTCCGAAATCAGACAATTATTTTTAAAGTTGTTGCGAAAAAACTGATTATTTTATGATCAAAATTTGAAAAAACGGATTTTGGCAAAAATTAAAATATTTTTTATTGGCATTTTAACCATAACTTGGCTAAAAATGATCATAAACATGAAATAATAACTGTTTTGAGCAGCTAATTACCAATGCTAACGATCCCTATCACTTTTTGACGGATTTTGGGAAATTGGTTTTTAGGTAAATTTTCGCATTTTTTGTAAGGGGTAACATCATTAAAATTTGCCAAAAATGGCCAAAAAATTGAGTTCCAACTTTTAAACACAGTTTGATGGGAAATTAAACTACGAACGCAACGAGGTATACCATTCCGAATTCAGACAATATTTTTTTAAAGTTGTTGCAAAAAAACTGATTATTTTATGATCAAAATTTGAAAAAACGGATTTTGGCAAAAACTAAAATATTTTTTATTGGCATTTTAATCATAACTTGGCTAAAAATGATCATAAACATGAAATAATAACTGTTTTGAGCAGCTAATTACCAATGCTAACGATCCCTATCACTATTTGACGGATTTTGGGAAATTCGTTTTTGGGTAGATTTTCGCATTTTTTGTAAGGGGTAACATCATAAAAATTTGCCAAAAATGGCCAAAAAATTGAGTTCCAACTTTTAAACACAGTTTGATGGGAAATTAAACTACGAACGCAACGAGGTATACCATTCCGAATTCAGACAATTATTTTTAAAGTTGTTGCAAAAAAACTGATTATTTTATGATCAAAATTTGAAAAAACGGATTTTGGCAAAAATTAAAATATTTTTTATTGGCATTTTAATCATAACTTGGCTAAAAATGATCAAAACATGAAATAATAACTGTTTTGAGCAGCTAATTACCAATGCTAACGATCCCTATCACTATTTGACGGATTTTGGGAAATTCGTTTTTTTGGGTCGATTTTTCGCATTTTTTGTAAGGGGTAACATCATTAAAATTTGCCAAAAAATGGCCAAAAAAATTGAGTTCCAACTTTTAAACACGTTTGATGGGAAATTAAACTACGAACGCAACGAGGTATACCATCCGAATTCAGACAATTATTTTTAAAGTTGTTGCAAAAAAAACTGATTATTTTATGATCAAAATTTGAAAAAAACGGATTTTGGCAAAAATTAAAATATTTTTTATTAGCATTTTAATCATAACTTGGCTAAAAATGATCATAAACATGAAATAATAACTGTTTTGAGCAGCTAATTACCAATGCTAACGATCCATATCACTATTTGACGGATTTTGGGAAAATCGTTTTTGGGTCGATTTTCGCATTTTTTGTAAGGGGTAACATCATTAAAATTTTGCAAAAAATGGCCAAAAAAATTGAGTTCCAATTTTTAAACACAGTTGATGGGAAATTAAACTACGAACGCAACGAGGTATACCATTCCGAATTCAGACAATTATTTTAAAGTTGTTGCAAAAAAAACTGATTATTTATGATCAAAATTTGAAAAAAAAACGGATTTTGGCAAAAATTAAAATATTTTTATTGGCATTTAATTCATAACTTGGCTAAAAATGATCATAAACATGAAATAATAACTGTTTTGAGCAGCTAATTACCAATGCTAACGATCCCTATCACTATTTGACGGATTTTGGGAAATTCGTTTTTGGGTCGATTTTCGCATTTTTTGTAAGGGGTAACATCATTAAAATTTGCCAAAAATGGCCAAAAAATTGAGTTCCAACTTTTAAACACAGTTTGATGGGAAATTAAACTACGAACGCAACGAGGTATACCATTCCGAATTCAGACAATTATTTTTAAAGTTGTTGCAAAAAACTGATTATTTTATGATCAAAATTTGAAAAAACGGATTTTGGCAAAAATTAAAATATTTTTTATTGGCATTTTAATCATAACTTGGCTAAAAATGATCATAAACATGAAATAATAACTGTTTTGAGCAGCTAATTACCAATGCTAACGATCCCTATCACTATTTGACGGATTTTGGGAAATTCGTTTTTTGGGTCAATTTTCGCATTTTTTGTAAGGGGTAACATCATTAAAATTTGCCAAAAATGGCCAAAAAATTGAGTTCCAACTTTTAAACACAGTTTGATGGGAAATTAAACTACGAACGCAACGAGGTATACCATTCCGAATTCAGACAATTATTTTTAAAGTTGTTGCAAAAAAACTGATTATTTTATGATCAAAATTTGAAAAAACGGATTTTGGCAAAAATAAAATATTTTTTATTGGCATTTTAATCATAACTTGGCTAAAAATGATCATAAACATGAAATAATAACTGCTTTGAGCAGCTAATTACCAATGCTAACGATCCCTATCACTATTTGACGGATTTTGGGAAATTCGTGTTGGGTCGATTTTCGCATTTTTTGTAAGGGGTAACATCATTAAAATTTGCCAAAAATGGCCAAAAAATTGAGTTCCAACTTTTAAACACAGTTTGATGGGAAATTAAACTACGAACGCAACGAGGTATACCATTCCGAATTCAGACAATTATTTTTAAAGTTGTTGCAAAAAAACTGATTATTTTATGATCAAAATTTGAAAAAACGGATTTTGGCAAAAATTAAAATATTTTTTATTGGCATTTTAATCATAACTTGGCTAAAAATGATCATAAACATGAAATAATAACTGTTTTGAGCAGCTAATTACCAATGCTAACGATCCCTATCACTATTTGACGGATTTTGGGAAATTCGTTTTTGGGTCGATTTTCGCATTTTTTGTAAGGGGTAACATCATTAAAATTTGCCAAAAATGGCCAAAAAATTGAGTTCCAACTTTTAAACACAGTTTGATGGGAAATTAAACTACGAACGCAACGAGGTATACCATTCCGAATTCAGACAATTATTTTTAAAGTTGTTGCAAAAAAACTGATTATTTTATGATCAAAATTTGAAAAAACGGATTTTGGCAAAAATTAAAATATTTTTTATTGGCATTTTAATCATAACTTGGCTAAAAATGATCATAAACATGAAATAATAACTGTTTTGAGCAGCTAATTACCAATGCTAACGATCCCTATCACTATTTGACGGATTTTGGGAAATTCGTTTTTGGGTCGATTTTCGCATTTTTTGTAAGGGGTAACATCATTAAAATTTGCCAAAAATGGCCAAAAAATTGAGTTCCAACTTTTAAACACAGTTTGATGGGAAATTAAACTACGAACGCAACGAGGTATACCATTCCGAATTCAGACAATTATTTTTAAAGTTGTTGCAAAAAAACTGATTATTTTATGATCAAAATTTGAAAAAACGGATTTTGGCAAAAATTAAAATATTTTTTATTGGCATTTTAATCATAACTTGGCTAAAAATGATCATAAACATGAAATAATAACTGTTTTGAGCAGCTAATTACCAATGCTAACGATCCCTATCACTATTTGACGGATTTTGGGAAATTCGTTTTTGGGTCGATTTTCGCATTTTTTGTAAGGGGTAACATCATTAAAATTTGCCAAAAATGGCCAAAAAATTGAGTTCCAACTTTTAAACACAGTTTGATGGGAAATTAAACTACGAACGCAACGAGGTATACCATTCCGAATTCAGACAATTATTTTTAAAGTTGTTGCAAAAAAACTGATTATTTTATGATCAAAATTTGAAAAAACGGATTTTGGCAAAAATTAAAATATTTTTTATTGGCATTTTAATCATAACTTGGCTAAAAATGATCATAAACATGAAATAATAACTGTTTTGAGCAGCTAATTACCAATGCTAACGATCCCTATCACTATTTGACGGATTTTGGGAAATTCGTTTTTGGGTCGATTTTCGCATTTTTTGTAAGGGGTAACATCATTAAAATTTGCCAAAAATGGCCAAAAAATTGAGTTCCAACTTTTAAACACAGTTTGATGGGAAATTAAACTACGAACGCAACGAGGTATACCATTCCGAATTCAGACAATTATTTTTAAAGTTGTTGCAAAAAAACTGATTATTTTATGATCAAAATTTGAAAAAACGGATTTTGGCAAAAATTAAAATATTTTTTATTGGCATTTTAATCATAACTTGGCTAAAAATGATCATAAACATGAAATAATAACTGTTTTGAGCAGCTAATTACCAATGCTAACGATCCCTATCACTATTTGACGGATTTTGGGAAATTCGTTTTTGGGTCGATTTTCGCATTTTTTGTAAGGGGTAACATCATTAAAATTTGCCAAAAATGGCCAAAAAATTGAGTTCCAACTTTTAAACACAGTTTGATGGGAAATTAAACTACGAACGCAACGAGGTATACCATTCCGAATTCAGACAATTATTTTTAAAGTTGTTGCAAAAAAACTGATTATTTTATGATCAAAATTTGAAAAAACGGATTTTGGCAAAAATTAAAATATTTTTTATTGGCATTTTAATCATAACTTGGCTAAAAATGATCATAAACATGAAAAATAACTGTTTTGAGCAGCTAATTACCAATGCTAACGATCCCTATCACTATTTGACGGATTTTGGGAAATTCGTTTTTGGGTCGATTTTCGCATTTTTTGTAAGGGGTAACATCATTAAAATTTGCCAAAAATGGCCAAAAAATTGAGTTCCAACTTTTAAACACAGTTTGATGGGAAATTAAACTACGAACGCAACGAGGTATACCATTCCGAATTCAGACAATTATTTTTAAAGTTGTTGCAAAAAAACTGATTATTTTATGATCAAAATTTGAAAAAACGGATTTTGGCAAAAATTAAAATATTTTTTATTGGCATTTTAATCATAACTTGGCTAAAAATGATCATAAACATGAAATAATAACTGTTTTGAGCAGCTAATTACCAATGCTAACGATCCCTATCACTATTTGACGGATTTTGGGAAATTCGTTTTTGGGTCGATTTTCGCATTTTTTGTAAGGGGTAACATCATTAAAATTTGCCAAAAATGGCCAAAAAATTGAGTTCCAACTTTTAAACACAGTTTGATGGGAAATTAAACTACGAACGCAACGAGGTATACCATTCCGAATTCAGACAATTATTTTTAAAGTTGTTGCAAAAAAACTGATTATTTTATGATCAAAATTTGAAAAAACGGATTTTGGCAAAAATTAAAATATTTTTTATTGGCATTTTAATCATAACTTGGCTAAAAATGATCATAAACATGAAATAATAACTGTTTTGAGCAGCTAATTACCAATGCTAACGATCCCTATCACTATTTGACGGATTTTGGGAAATTCGTTTTTGGGTCGATTTTCGCATTTTTTGTAAGGGGTAACATCATTAAAATTTGCCAAAAATGGCCAAAAAATTGAGTTCCAACTTTTAAACACAGTTTGATGGGAAATTAAACTACGAACGCAACGAGGTATACCATTCCGAATTCAGACAATTATTTTTAAAGTTGTTGCAAAAAAACTGATTATTTTATGATCAAAATTTGAAAAAACGGATTTTGGCAAAAATTAAAATATTTTTTATTGGCATTTTAATCATAACTTGGCTAAAAATGATCATAAACATGAAATAATAACTGTTTTGAGCAGCTAATTACCAATGCTAACGATCCCTATCACTATTTGACGGATTTTGGGAAATTCGTTTTGGGTCGATTTTCGCATTTTTTGTAAGGGGTAACATCATTAAAATTTGCCAAAAATGGCCAAAAAATTGAGTTCCAACTTTTAAACACAGTTTGATGGGAAATTAAACTACGAACGCAACGAGGTATACCATTCCGAATTCAGACAATTATTTTTAAAGTTGTTGCAAAAAAACTGATTATTTTATGATCAAAATTTGAAAAAACGGATTTTGGCAAAAATTAAAATATTTTTTATTGGCATTTTAATCATAACTTGGCTAAAAATGATCATAAACATGAAATAATAACTGTTTTGAGCAGCTAATTACCAATGCTAACGATCCCTATCACTATTTGACGGATTTTGGGAAATTCGTTTTTGGGTCGATTTTCGCATTTTTTGTAAGGGGTAACATCATTAAAATTTGCCAAAAATGGCCAAAAAATTGAGTTCCAACTTTTAAACACAGTTTGATGGGAAATTAAACTACGAACGCAACGAGGTATACCATTCCGAATTCAGACAATTATTTTTAAAGTTGTTGCAAAAAAACTGATTATTTTATGATCAAAATTTGAAAAAACGGATTTTGGCAAAAATTAAAATATTTTTTATTGGCATTTTAATCATAACTTGGCTAAAAATGATCATAAACATGAAATAATAACTGTTTTGAGCAGCTAATTACCAATGCTAACGATCCCTATCACTATTTGACGGATTTTGGGAAATTCGTTTTTGGGTCGATTTTCGCATTTTTTGTAAGGGGTAACATCATTAAAATTTGCCAAAAATGGCCAAAAAATTGAGTTCCAACTTTTAAACACAGTTTGATGGGAAATTAAACTACGAACGCAACGAGGTATACCATTCCGAATTCAGACAATTATTTTTAAAGTTGTTGCAAAAAAACTGATTATTTTATGATCAAAATTTGAAAAAACGGATTTTGGCAAAAATTAAAATATTTTTTATTGGCATTTTAATCATAACTTGGCTAAAAATGATCATAAACATGAAATAATAACTGTTTTGAGCAGCTAATTACCAATGCTAACGATCCCTATCACTATTTGACGGATTTTGGGAAATTCGTTTTTGGGTCGATTTTCGCATTTTTTGTAAGGGGTAACATCATTAAAATTTGCCAAAAATGGCCAAAAAATTGAGTTCCAACTTTTAAACACAGTTTGATGGGAAATTAAACTACGAACGCAACGAGGTATACCATTCCGAATTCAGACAATTATTTTTAAAGTTGTTGCAAAAAAACTGATTATTTTATGATCAAAATTTGAAAAAACGGATTTTGGCAAAAATTAAAATATTTTTTATTGGCATTTTAATCATAACTTGGCTAAAAATGATCATAAACATGAAATAATAACTGTTTTGAGCAGCTAATTACCAATGCTAACGATCCCTATCACTATTTGACGGATTTTGGGAAATTCGTTTTTGGGTCGATTTTCGCATTTTTTGTAAGGGGTAACATCATTAAAATTTGCCAAAAATGGCCAAAAAATTGAGTTCCAACTTTTAAACACAGTTTGATGGGAAATTAAACTACGAACGCAACGAGGTATACCATTCCGAATTCAGACAATTATTTTTAAAGTTGTTGCAAAAAAACTGATTATTTTATGATCAAAATTTGAAAAAACGGATTTTGGCAAAAATTAAAATATTTTTTATTGGCATTTTAATCATAACTTGGCTAAAAATGATCATAAACATGAAATAATAACTGTTTTGAGCAGCTAATTACCAATGCTAACGATCCCTATCACTATTTGACGGATTTTGGGAAATTCGTTTTTGGGTCGATTTTCGCATTTTTTGTAAGGGGTAACATCATTAAAATTTGCCAAAAATGGCCAAAAAATTGAGTTCCAACTTTTAAACACAGTTTGATGGGAAATTAAACTACGAACGCAACGAGGTATACCATTCCGAATTCAGACAATTATTTTTAAAGTTGTTGCAAAAAAACTGATTATTTTATGATCAAAATTTGAAAAAACGGATTTTGGCAAAAATTAAAATATTTTTTATTGGCATTTTAATCATAACTTGGCTAAAAATGATCATAAACATGAAATAATAACTGTTTTGAGCAGCTAATTACCAATGCTAACGATCCCTATCACTATTTGACGGATTTTGGGAAATTCGTTTTTGGGTCGATTTTCGCATTTTTTGTAAGGGGTAACATCATTAAAATTTGCCAAAAATGGCCAAAAAATTGAGTTCCAACTTTTAAACACAGTTTGATGGGAAATTAAACTACGAACGCAACGAGGTATACCATTCCGAATTCAGACAATTATTTTTAAAGTTGTTGCAAAAAAACTGATTATTTTATGATCAAAATTTGAAAAAACGGATTTTGGCAAAAATTAAAATATTTTTTATTGGCATTTTAATCATAACTTGGCTAAAAATGATCATAAACATGAAATAATAACTGTTTTGAGCAGCTAATTACCAATGCTAACGATCCCTATCACTATTTGACGGATTTTGGGAAATTCGTTTTTGGGTCGATTTTCGCATTTTTTGTAAGGGGTAACATCATTAAAATTTGCCAAAAATGGCCAAAAAATTGAGTTCCAACTTTTAAACACAGTTTGATGGGAAATTAAACTACGAACGCAACGAGGTATACCATTCCGAATTCAGACAATTATTTTTAAAGTTGTTGCAAAAAAACTGATTATTTTATGATCAAAATTTGAAAAAACGGATTTTGGCAAAAATTAAAATATTTTTTATTGGCATTTTAATCATAACTTGGCTAAAAATGATCATAAACATGAAATAATAACTGTTTTGAGCAGCTAATTACCAATGCTAACGATCCCTATCACTATTTGACGGATTTTGGGAAATTCGTTTTTGGGTCGATTTTCGCATTTTTTGTAAGGGGTAACATCATTAAAATTTGCCAAAAATGGCCAAAAAATTGAGTTCCAACTTTTAAACACAGTTTGATGGGAAATTAAACTACGAACGCAACGAGGTATACCATTCCGAATTCAGACAATTATTTTTAAAGTTGTTGCAAAAAAACTGATTATTTTATGATCAAAATTTGAAAAAACGGATTTTGGCAAAAATTAAAATATTTTTTATTGGCATTTTAATCATAACTTGGCTAAAAATGATCATAAACATGAAATAATAACTGTTTTGAGCAGCTAATTACCAATGCTAACGATCCCTATCACTATTTGACGGATTTTGGGAAATTCGTTTTTGGGTCGATTTTCGCATTTTTTGTAAGGGGTAACATCATTAAAATTTGCCAAAAATGGCCAAAAAATTGAGTTCCAACTTTTAAACACAGTTTGATGGGAAATTAAACTACGAACGCAACGAGGTATACCATTCCGAATTCAGACAATTATTTTTAAAGTTGTTGCAAAAAAACTGATTATTTTATGATCAAAATTTGAAAAAACGGATTTTGGCAAAAATTAAAATATTTTTTATTGGCATTTTAATCATAACTTGGCTAAAAATGATCATAAACATGAAATAATAACTGTTTTGAGCAGCTAATTACCAATGCTAACGATCCCTATCACTATTTGACGGATTTTGGGAAATTCGTTTTTGGGTCGATTTTCGCATTTTTTGTAAGGGGTAACATCATTAAAATTTGCCAAAAATGGCCAAAAAATTGAGTTCCAACTTTTAAACACAGTTTGATGGGAAATTAAACTACGAACGCAACGAGGTATACCATTCCGAATTCAGACAATTATTTTTAAAGTTGTTGCAAAAAAACTGATTATTTTATGATCAAAATTTGAAAAAACGGATTTTGGCAAAAATTAAAATATTTTTTATTGGCATTTTAATCATAACTTGGCTAAAAATGATCATAAACATGAAATAATAACTGTTTTGAGCAGCTAATTACCAATGCTAACGATCCCTATCACTATTTGACGGATTTTGGGAAATTCGTTTTTGGGTCGATTTTCGCATTTTTTGTAAGGGGTAACATCATTAAAATTTGCCAAAAATGGCCAAAAAATTGAGTTCCAACTTTTAAACACAGTTTGATGGGAAATTAAACTACGAACGCAACGAGGTATACCATTCCGAATTCAGACAATTATTTTTAAAGTTGTTGCAAAAAAACTGATTATTTTATGATCAAAATTTGAAAAAACGGATTTTGGCAAAAATTAAAATATTTTTTATTGGCATTTTAATCATAACTTGGCTAAAAATGATCATAAACATGAAATAATAACTGTTTTGAGCAGCTAATTACCAATGCTAACGATCCCTATCACTATTTGACGGATTTTGGGAAATTCGTTTTTGGGTCGATTTTCGCATTTTTTGTAAGGGGTAACATCATTAAAATTTGCCAAAAATGGCCAAAAAATTGAGTTCCAACTTTTAAACACAGTTTGATGGGAAATTAAACTACGAACGCAACGAGGTATACCATTCCGAATTCAGACAATTATTTTTAAAGTTGTTGCAAAAAAACTGATTATTTTATGATCAAAATTTGAAAAAACGGATTTTGGCAAAAATTAAAATATTTTTTATTGGCATTTTAATCATAACTTGGCTAAAAATGATCATAAACATGAAATAATAACTGTTTTGAGCAGCTAATTACCAATGCTAACGATCCCTATCACTATTTGACGGATTTTGGGAAATTCGTTTTTGGGTCGATTTTCGCATTTTTTGTAAGGGGTAACATCATTAAAATTAGCCAAAAATGGCCAAAAAATTGAGTTCCAACTTTTAAACACAGTTTGATGGGAAATTAAACTACGAACGCAACGAGGTATACCATTCCGAATTCAGACAATTATTTTTAAAGTTGTTGCAAAAAAACTGATTATTTTATGATCAAAATTTGAAAAAACGGATTTTGGCAAAAATTAAAATATTTTTTATTGGCATTTTAATCATAACTTGGCTAAAAATGATCATAAACATGAAATAATAACTGTTTTGAGCAGCTAATTACCAATGCTAACGATCCCTTTCACTATTTGACGGATTTTGGGAAATTCGTTTTTGGGTCGATTTTCGCATTTTTTGAAAGGGGTAACATCATTAAAATTTTTTATTGGCATTTTAATCATAACTTGGCTAAAAATGATCATAAACATGAAATAATAACTGTTTTGAGCAGCTAATTACCAATGCTAACGATCCCTATCACTATTTGACGGATTTTGGGAAATTCGTTTTTGGGTCGATTTTCGCATTTTTTGTAAGGGGTAACATCATTAAAATTTGCCAAAAATGGCCAAAAAATTGAGTTCCAACTTTTAAACACAGTTTGATGGGAAATTAAACTACGAACGCAACGAGGTATACCATTCCGAATTCAGACAATTATTTTTAAAGTTGTTGCAAAAAAACTGATTATTTTATGATCAAAATTTGAAAAAACGGATTTTGGCAAAAATTAAAATATTTTTTATTGGCATTTTAATCATAACTTGGCTAAAAATGATCATAAACATGAAATAATAACTGTTTTGAGCAGCTAATTACCAATGCTAACGATCCCTATCACTATTTGACGGATTTTGGGAAATTCGTTTTTGGGTCGATTTTCGCATTTTTTGTAAGGGGTAACATCATTAAAATTTGCCAAAAATGGCCAAAAAATTGAGTTCCAACTTTTAAACACAGTTTGATGGGAAATTAAACTACGAACGCAACGAGGTATACCATTCCGAATTCAGACAATTATTTTTAAAGTTGTTGCAAAAAAACTGATTATTTTATGATCAAAATTTGAAAAAACGGATTTTGGCAAAAATTAAAATATTTTTTATTGGCATTTTAATCATAACTTGGCTAAAAATGATCATAAACATGAAATAATAACTGTTTTGAGCAGCTAATTACCAATGCTAACGATCCCTATCACTATTTGACGGATTTTGGGAAATTCGTTTTTGGGTCGATTTTCGCATTTTTTGTAAGGGGTAACATCATTAAAATTTGCCAAAAATGGCCAAAAAATTGAGTTCCAACTTTTAAACACAGTTTGATGGGAAATTAAACTACGAACGCAACGAGGTATACCATTCCGAATTCAGACAATTATTTTTAAAGTTGTTGCAAAAAAACTGATTATTTTATGATCAAAATTTGAAAAAACGGATTTTGGCAAAAATTAAAATATTTTTTATTGGCATTTTAATCATAACTTGGCTAAAAATGATCATAAACATGAAATAATAACTGTTTTGAGCAGCTAATTACCAATGCTAACGATCCCTATCACTATTTGACGGATTTTGGGAAATTCGTTTTTGGGTCGATTTTCGCATTTTTTGTAAGGGGTAACATCATTAAAATTTGCCAAAAATGGCCAAAAAATTGAGTTCCAACTTTTAAACACAGTTTGATGGGAAATTAAACTACGAACGCAACGAGGTATACCATTCCGAATTCAGACAATTATTTTTAAAGTTGTTGCAAAAAAACTGATTATTTTATGATCAAAATTTGAAAAAACGGATTTTGGCAAAAATTAAAATATTTTTTATTGGCATTTTAATCATAACTTGGCTAAAAATGATCATAAACATGAAATAATAACTGTTTTGAGCAGCTAATTACCAATGCTAACGATCCCTATCACTATTTGACGGATTTTGGGAAATTCGTTTTTGGGTCGATTTTCGCATTTTTTGTAAGGGGTAACATCATTAAAATTTGCCAAAAATGGCCAAAAAATTGAGTTCCAACTTTTAAACACAGTTTGATGGGAAATTAAACTACGAACGCAACGAGGTATACCATTCCGAATTCAGACAATTATTTTTAAAGTTGTTGCAAAAAAACTGATTATTTTATGATCAAAATTTGAAAAAACGGATTTTGGCAAAAATTAAAATATTTTTTATTGGCATTTTAATCATAACTTGGCTAAAAATGATCATAAACATGAAATAATAACTGTTTTGAGCAGCTAATTACCAATGCTAACGATCCCTATCACTATTTGACGGATTTTGGGAAATTCGTTTTTGGGTCGATTTTCGCATTTTTTGTAAGGGGTAACATCATTAAAATTTGCCAAAAATGGCCAAAAAATTGAGTTCCAACTTTTAAACACAGTTTGATGGGAAATTAAACTACGAACGCAACGAGGTATACCATTCCGAATTCAGACAATTATTTTTAAAGTTGTTGCAAAAAAACTGATTATTTTATGATCAAAATTTGAAAAAACGGATTTTGGCAAAAATTAAAATATTTTTTATTGGCATTTTAATCATAACTTGGCTAAAAATGATCATAAACATGAAATAATAACTGTTTTGAGCAGCTAATTACCAATGCTAACGATCCCTATCACTATTTGACGGATTTTGGGAAATTCGTTTTTGGGTCGATTTTCGCATTTTTTGTAAGGGGTAACATCATTAAAATTTGCCAAAAATGGCCAAAAAATTGAGTTCCAACTTTTAAACACAGTTTGATGGGAAATTAAACTACGAACGCAACGAGGTATACCATTCCGAATTCAGACAATTATTTTTAAAGTTGTTGCAAAAAAACTGATTATTTTATGATCAAAATTTGAAAAAACGGATTTTGGCAAAAATTAAAATATTTTTTATTGGCATTTTAATCATAACTTGGCTAAAAATGATCATAAACATGAAATAATAACTGTTTTGAGCAGCTAATTACCAATGCTAACGATCCCTATCACTATTTGACGGATTTTGGGAAATTCGTTTTTGGGTCGATTTTCGCATTTTTTGTAAGGGGTAACATCATTAAAATTTGCCAAAAATGGCCAAAAAATTGAGTTCCAACTTTTAAACACAGTTTGATGGGAAATTAAACTACGAACGCAACGAGGTATACCATTCCGAATTCAGACAATTATTTTTAAAGTTGTTGCAAAAAAACTGATTATTTTATGATCAAAATTTGAAAAAACGGATTTTGGCAAAAATTAAAATATTTTTTATTGGCATTTTAATCATAACTTGGCTAAAAATGATCATAAACATGAAATAATAACTGTTTTGAGCAGCTAATTACCAATGCTAACGATCCCTATCACTATTTGACGGATTTTGGGAAATTCGTTTTTGGGTCGATTTTCGCATTTTTTGTAAGGGGTAACATCATTAAAATTTGCCAAAAATGGCCAAAAAATTGAGTTCCAACTTTTAAACACAGTTTGATGGGAAATTAAACTACGAACGCAACGAGGTATACCATTCCGAATTCAGACAATTATTTTTAAAGTTGTTGCAAAAAAACTGATTATTTTATGATCAAAATTTGAAAAAACGGATTTTGGCAAAAATTAAAATATTTTTTATTGGCATTTTAATCATAACTTGGCTAAAAATGATCATAAACATGAAATAATAACTGTTTTGAGCAGCTAATTACCAATGCTAACGATCCCTATCACTATTTGACGGATTTTGGGAAATTCGTTTTTGGGTCGATTTTCGCATTTTTTGTAAGGGGTAACATCATTAAAATTTGCCAAAAATGGCCAAAAAATTGAGTTCCAACTTTTAAACACAGTTTGATGGGAAATTAAACTACGAACGCAACGAGGTATACCATTCCGAATTCAGACAATTATTTTTAAAGTTGTTGCAAAAAAACTGATTATTTTATGATCAAAATTTGAAAAAACGGATTTTGGCAAAAATTAAAATATTTTTTATTGGCATTTTAATCATAACTTGGCTAAAAATGATCATAAACATGAAATAATAACTGTTTTGAGCAGCTAATTACCAATGCTAACGATCCCTATCACTATTTGACGGATTTTGGGAAATTCGTTTTTGGGTCGATTTTCGCATTTTTTGTAAGGGGTAACATCATTAAAATTTGCCAAAAATGGCCAAAAAATTGAGTTCCAACTTTTAAACACAGTTTGATGGGAAATTAAACTACGAACGCAACGAGGTATACCATTCCGAATTCAGACAATTATTTTTAAAGTTGTTGCAAAAAAACTGATTATTTTATGATCAAAATTTGAAAAAACGGATTTTGGCAAAAATTAAAATATTTTTTATTGGCATTTTAATCATAACTTGGCTAAAAATGATCATAAACATGAAATAATAACTGTTTTGAGCAGCTAATTACCAATGCTAACGATCCCTATCACTATTTGACGGATTTTGGGAAATTCGTTTTTGGGTCGATTTTCGCATTTTTTGTAAGGGGTAACATCATTAAAATTTGCCAAAAATGGCCAAAAAATTGAGTTCCAACTTTTAAACACAGTTTGATGGGAAATTAAACTACGAACGCAACGAGGTATACCATTCCGAATTCAGACAATTATTTTTAAAGTTGTTGCAAAAAAACTGATTATTTTATGATCAAAATTTGAAAAAACGGATTTTGGCAAAAATTAAAATATTTTTTATTGGCATTTTAATCATAACTTGGCTAAAAATGATCATAAACATGAAATAATAACTGTTTTGAGCAGCTAATTACCAATGCTAACGATCCCTATCACTATTTGACGGATTTTGGGAAATTCGTTTTTGGGTCGATTTTCGCATTTTTTGTAAGGGGTAACATCATTAAAATTTGCCAAAAATGGCCAAAAAATTGAGTTCCAACTTTTAAACACAGTTTGATGGGAAATTAAACTACGAACGCAACGAGGTATACCATTCCGAATTCAGACAATTATTTTTAAAGTTGTTGCAAAAAAACTGATTATTTTATGATCAAAATTTGAAAAAACGGATTTTGGCAAAAATTAAAATATTTTTTATTGGCATTTTAATCATAACTTGGCTAAAAATGATCATAAACATGAAATAATAACTGTTTTGAGCAGCTAATTACCAATGCTAACGATCCCTATCACTATTTGACGGATTTTGGGAAATTCGTTTTTGGGTCGATTTTCGCATTTTTTGTAAGGGGTAACATCATTAAAATTTGCCAAAAATGGCCAAAAAATTGAGTTCCAACTTTTAAACACAGTTTGATGGGAAATTAAACTACGAACGCAACGAGGTATACCATTCCGAATTCAGACAATTATTTTTAAAGTTGTTGCAAAAAAACTGATTATTTTATGATCAAAATTTGAAAAAACGGATTTTGGCAAAAATTAAAATATTTTTTATTGGCATTTTAATCATAACTTGGCTAAAAATGATCATAAACATGAAATAATAACTGTTTTGAGCAGCTAATTACCAATGCTAACGATCCCTATCACTATTTGACGGATTTTGGGAAATTCGTTTTTGGGTCGATTTTCGCATTTTTTGTAAGGGGTAACATCATTAAAATTTGCCAAAAATGGCCAAAAAATTGAGTTCCAACTTTTAAACACAGTTTGATGGGAAATTAAACTACGAACGCAACGAGGTATACCATTCCGAATTCAGACAATTATTTTTAAAGTTGTTGCAAAAAAACTGATTATTTTATGATCAAAATTTGAAAAAACGGATTTTGGCAAAAATTAAAATATTTTTTATTGGCATTTTAATCATAACTTGGCTAAAAATGATCATAAACATGAAATAATAACTGTTTTGAGCAGCTAATTACCAATGCTAACGATCCCTATCACTATTTGACGGATTTTGGGAAATTCGTTTTTGGGTCGATTTTCGCATTTTTTGTAAGGGGTAACATCATTAAAATTTGCCAAAAATGGCCAAAAAATTGAGTTCCAACTTTTAAACACAGTTTGATGGGAAATTAAACTACGAACGCAACGAGGTATACCATTCCGAATTCAGACAATTATTTTTAAAGTTGTTGCAAAAAAACTGATTATTTTATGATCAAAATTTGAAAAAACGGATTTTGGCAAAAATTAAAATATTTTTTATTGGCATTTTAATCATAACTTGGCTAAAAATGATCATAAACATGAAATAATAACTGTTTTGAGCAGCTAATTACCAATGCTAACGATCCCTATCACTATTTGACGGATTTTGGGAAATTCGTTTTTGGGTCGATTTTCGCATTTTTTGTAAGGGGTAACATCATTAAAATTTGCCAAAAATGGCCAAAAAATTGAGTTCCAACTTTTAAACACAGTTTGATGGGAAATTAAACTACGAACGCAACGAGGTATACCATTCCGAATTCAGACAATTATTTTTAAAGTTGTTGCAAAAAAACTGATTATTTTATGATCAAAATTTGAAAAAACGGATTTTGGCAAAAATTAAAATATTTTTTATTGGCATTTTAATCATAACTTGGCTAAAAATGATCATAAACATGAAATAATAACTGTTTTGAGCAGCTAATTACCAATGCTAACGATCCCTATCACTATTTGACGGATTTTGGGAAATTCGTTTTTGGGTCGATTTTCGCATTTTTTGTAAGGGGTAACATCATTAAAATTTGCCAAAAATGGCCAAAAAATTGAGTTCCAACTTTTAAACACAGTTTGATGGGAAATTAAACTACGAACGCAACGAGGTATACCATTCCGAATTCAGACAATTATTTTTAAAGTTGTTGCAAAAAAACTGATTATTTTATGATCAAAATTTGAAAAAACGGATTTTGGCAAAAATTAAAATATTTTTTATTGGCATTTTAATCATAACTTGGCTAAAAATGATCATAAACATGAAATAATAACTGTTTTGAGCAGCTAATTACCAATGCTAACGATCCCTATCACTATTTGACGGATTTTGGGAAATTCGTTTTTGGGTCGATTTTCGCATTTTTTGTAAGGGGTAACATCATTAAAATTTGCCAAAAATGGCCAAAAAATTGAGTTCCAACTTTTAAACACAGTTTGATGGGAAATTAAACTACGAACGCAACGAGGTATACCATTCCGAATTCAGACAATTATTTTTAAAGTTGTTGCAAAAAAACTGATTATTTTATGATCAAAATTTGAAAAAACGGATTTTGGCAAAAATTAAAATATTTTTTATTGGCATTTTAATCATAACTTGGCTAAAAATGATCATAAACATGAAATAATAACTGTTTTGAGCAGCTAATTACCAATGCTAACGATCCCTATCACTATTTGACGGATTTTGGGAAATTCGTTTTTGGGTCGATTTTCGCATTTTTTGTAAGGGGTAACATCATTAAAATTTGCCAAAAATGGCCAAAAAATTGAGTTCCAACTTTTAAACACAGTTTGATGGGAAATTAAACTACGAACGCAACGAGGTATACCATTCCGAATTCAGACAATTATTTTTAAAGTTGTTGCAAAAAAACTGATTATTTTATGATCAAAATTTGAAAAAACGGATTTTGGCAAAAATTAAAATATTTTTTATTGGCATTTTAATCATAACTTGGCTAAAAATGATCATAAACATGAAATAATAACTGTTTTGAGCAGCTAATTACCAATGCTAACGATCCCTATCACTATTTGACGGATTTTGGGAAATTCGTTTTTGGGTCGATTTTCGCATTTTTTGTAAGGGGTAACATCATTAAAATTTGCCAAAAATGGCCAAAAAATTGAGTTCCAACTTTTAAACACAGTTTGATGGGAAATTAAACTACGAACGCAACGAGGTATACCATTCCGAATTCAGACAATTATTTTTAAAGTTGTTGCAAAAAAACTGATTATTTTATGATCAAAATTTGAAAAAACGGATTTTGGCAAAAATTAAAATATTTTTTATTGGCATTTTAATCATAACTTGGCTAAAAATGATCATAAACATGAAATAATAACTGTTTTGAGCAGCTAATTACCAATGCTAACGATCCCTATCACTATTTGACGGATTTTGGGAAATTCGTTTTTGGGTCGATTTTCGCATTTTTTGTAAGGGGTAACATCATTAAAATTTGCCAAAAATGGCCAAAAAATTGAGTTCCAACTTTTAAACACAGTTTGATGGGAAATTAAACTACGAACGCAACGAGGTATACCATTCCGAATTCAGACAATTATTTTTAAAGTTGTTGCAAAAAAACTGATTATTTTATGATCAAAATTTGAAAAAACGGATTTTGGCAAAAATTAAAATATTTTTTATTGGCATTTTAATCATAACTTGGCTAAAAATGATCATAAACATGAAATAATAACTGTTTTGAGCAGCTAATTACCAATGCTAACGATCCCTATCACTATTTGACGGATTTTGGGAAATTCGTTTTTGGGTCGATTTTCGCATTTTTTGTAAGGGGTAACATCATTAAAATTTGCCAAAAATGGCCAAAAAATTGAGTTCCAACTTTTAAACACAGTTTGATGGGAAATTAAACTACGAACGCAACGAGGTATACCATTCCGAATTCAGACAATTATTTTTAAAGTTGTTGCAAAAAAACTGATTATTTTATGATCAAAATTTGAAAAAACGGATTTTGGCAAAAATTAAAATATTTTTTATTGGCATTTTAATCATAACTTGGCTAAAAATGATCATAAACATGAAATAATAACTGTTTTGAGCAGCTAATTACCAATGCTAACGATCCCTATCACTATTTGACGGATTTTGGGAAATTCGTTTTTGGGTCGATTTTCGCATTTTTTGTAAGGGGTAACATCATTAAAATTTGCCAAAAATGGCCAAAAAATTGAGTTCCAACTTTTAAACACAGTTTGATGGGAAATTAAACTACGAACGCAACGAGGTATACCATTCCGAATTCAGACAATTATTTTTAAAGTTGTTGCAAAAAAACTGATTATTTTATGATCAAAATTTGAAAAAACGGATTTTGGCAAAAATTAAAATATTTTTTATTGGCATTTTAATCATAACTTGGCTAAAAATGATCATAAACATGAAATAATAACTGTTTTGAGCAGCTAATTACCAATGCTAACGATCCCTATCACTATTTGACGGATTTTGGGAAATTCGTTTTTGGGTCGATTTTCGCATTTTTTGTAAGGGGTAACATCATTAAAATTTGCCAAAAATGGCCAAAAAATTGAGTTCCAACTTTTAAACACAGTTTGATGGGAAATTAAACTACGAACGCAACGAGGTATACCATTCCGAATTCAGACAATTATTTTTAAAGTTGTTGCAAAAAAACTGATTATTTTATGATCAAAATTTGAAAAAACGGATTTTGGCAAAAATTAAAATATTTTTTATTGGCATTTTAATCATAACTTGGCTAAAAATGATCATAAACATGAAATAATAACTGTTTTGAGCAGCTAATTACCAATGCTAACGATCCCTATCACTATTTGACGGATTTTGGGAAATTCGTTTTTGGGTCGATTTTCGCATTTTTTGTAAGGGGTAACATCATTAAAATTTGCCAAAAATGGCCAAAAAATTGAGTTCCAACTTTTAAACACAGTTTGATGGGAAATTAAACTACGAACGCAACGAGGTATACCATTCCGAATTCAGACAATTATTTTTAAAGTTGTTGCAAAAAAACTGATTATTTTATGATCAAAATTTGAAAAAACGGATTTTGGCAAAAATTAAAATATTTTTTATTGGCATTTTAATCATAACTTGGCTAAAAATGATCATAAACATGAAATAATAACTGTTTTGAGCAGCTAATTACCAATGCTAACGATCCCTATCACTATTTGACGGATTTTGGGAAATTCGTTTTTGGGTCGATTTTCGCATTTTTTGTAAGGGGTAACATCATTAAAATTTGCCAAAAATGGCCAAAAAATTGAGTTCCAACTTTTAAACACAGTTTGATGGGAAATTAAACTACGAACGCAACGAGGTATACCATTCCGAATTCAGACAATTATTTTTAAAGTTGTTGCAAAAAAACTGATTATTTTATGATCAAAATTTGAAAAAACGGATTTTGGCAAAAATTAAAATATTTTTTATTGGCATTTTAATCATAACTTGGCTAAAAATGATCATAAACATGAAATAATAACTGTTTTGAGCAGCTAATTACCAATGCTAACGATCCCTATCACTATTTGACGGATTTTGGGAAATTCGTTTTTGGGTCGATTTTCGCATTTTTTGTAAGGGGTAACATCATTAAAATTTGCCAAAAATGGCCAAAAAATTGAGTTCCAACTTTTAAACACAGTTTGATGGGAAATTAAACTACGAACGCAACGAGGTATACCATTCCGAATTCAGACAATTATTTTTAAAGTTGTTGCAAAAAAACTGATTATTTTATGATCAAAATTTGAAAAAACGGATTTTGGCAAAAATTAAAATATTTTTTATTGGCATTTTAATCATAACTTGGCTAAAAATGATCATAAACATGAAATAATAACTGTTTTGAGCAGCTAATTACCAATGCTAACGATCCCTATCACTATTTGACGGATTTTGGGAAATTCGTTTTTGGGTCGATTTTCGCATTTTTTGTAAGGGGTAACATCATTAAAATTTGCCAAAAATGGCCAAAAAATTGAGTTCCAACTTTTAAACACAGTTTGATGGGAAATTAAACTACGAACGCAACGAGGTATACCATTCCGAATTCAGACAATTATTTTTAAAGTTGTTGCAAAAAAACTGATTATTTTATGATCAAAATTTGAAAAAACGGATTTTGGCAAAAATTAAAATATTTTTTATTGGCATTTTAATCATAACTTGGCTAAAAATGATCATAAACATGAAATAATAACTGTTTTGAGCAGCTAATTACCAATGCTAACGATCCCTATCACTATTTGACGGATTTTGGGAAATTCGTTTTTGGGTCGATTTTCGCATTTTTTGTAAGGGGTAACATCATTAAAATTTGCCAAAAATGGCCAAAAAATTGAGTTCCAACTTTTAAACACAGTTTGATGGGAAATTAAACTACGAACGCAACGAGGTATACCATTCCGAATTCAGACAATTATTTTTAAAGTTGTTGCAAAAAAACTGATTATTTTATGATCAAAATTTGAAAAAACGGATTTTGGCAAAAATTAAAATATTTTTTATTGGCATTTTAATCATAACTTGGCTAAAAATGATCATAAACATGAAATAATAACTGTTTTGAGCAGCTAATTACCAATGCTAACGATCCCTATCACTATTTGACGGATTTTGGGAAATTCGTTTTTGGGTCGATTTTCGCATTTTTTGTAAGGGGTAACATCATTAAAATTTGCCAAAAATGGCCAAAAAATTGAGTTCCAACTTTTAAACACAGTTTGATGGGAAATTAAACTACGAACGCAACGAGGTATACCATTCCGAATTCAGACAATTATTTTTAAAGTTGTTGCAAAAAAACTGATTATTTTATGATCAAAATTTGAAAAAACGGATTTTGGCAAAAATTAAAATATTTTTTATTGGCATTTTAATCATAACTTGGCTAAAAATGATCATAAACATGAAATAATAACTGTTTTGAGCAGCTAATTACCAATGCTAACGATCCCTATCACTATTTGACGGATTTTGGGAAATTCGTTTTTGGGTCGATTTTCGCATTTTTTGTAAGGGGTAACATCATTAAAATTTGCCAAAAATGGCCAAAAAATTGAGTTCCAACTTTTAAACACAGTTTGATGGGAAATTAAACTACGAACGCAACGAGGTATACCATTCCGAATTCAGACAATTATTTTTAAAGTTGTTGCAAAAAAACTGATTATTTTATGATCAAAATTTGAAAAAACGGATTTTGGCAAAAATTAAAATATTTTTTATTGGCATTTTAATCATAACTTGGCTAAAAATGATCATAAACATGAAATAATAACTGTTTTGAGCAGCTAATTACCAATGCTAACGATCCCTATCACTATTTGACGGATTTTGGGAAATTCGTTTTTGGGTCGATTTTCGCATTTTTTGTAAGGGGTAACATCATTAAAATTTGCCAAAAATGGCCAAAAAATTGAGTTCCAACTTTTAAACACAGTTTGATGGGAAATTAAACTACGAACGCAACGAGGTATACCATTCCGAATTCAGACAATTATTTTTAAAGTTGTTGCAAAAAAACTGATTATTTTATGATCAAAATTTGAAAAAACGGATTTTGGCAAAAATTAAAATATTTTTTATTGGCATTTTAATCATAACTTGGCTAAAAATGATCATAAACATGAAATAATAACTGTTTTGAGCAGCTAATTACCAATGCTAACGATCCCTATCACTATTTGACGGATTTTGGGAAATTCGTTTTTGGGTCGATTTTCGCATTTTTTGTAAGGGGTAACATCATTAAAATTTGCCAAAAATGGCCAAAAAATTGAGTTCCAACTTTTAAACACAGTTTGATGGGAAATTAAACTACGAACGCAACGAGGTATACCATTCCGAATTCAGACAATTATTTTTAAAGTTGTTGCAAAAAAACTGATTATTTTATGATCAAAATTTGAAAAAACGGATTTTGGCAAAAATTAAAATATTTTTTATTGGCATTTTAATCATAACTTGGCTAAAAATGATCATAAACATGAAATAATAACTGTTTTGAGCAGCTAATTACCAATGCTAACGATCCCTATCACTATTTGACGGATTTTGGGAAATTCGTTTTTGGGTCGATTTTCGCATTTTTTGTAAGGGGTAACATCATTAAAATTTGCCAAAAATGGCCAAAAAATTGAGTTCCAACTTTTAAACACAGTTTGATGGGAAATTAAACTACGAACGCAACGAGGTATACCATTCCGAATTCAGACAATTATTTTTAAAGTTGTTGCAAAAAAACTGATTATTTTATGATCAAAATTTGAAAAAACGGATTTTGGCAAAAATTAAAATATTTTTTATTGGCATTTTAATCATAACTTGGCTAAAAATGATCATAAACATGAAATAATAACTGTTTTGAGCAGCTAATTACCAATGCTAACGATCCCTATCACTATTTGACGGATTTTGGGAAATTCGTTTTTGGGTCGATTTTCGCATTTTTTGTAAGGGGTAACATCATTAAAATTTGCCAAAAATGGCCAAAAAATTGAGTTCCAACTTTTAAACACAGTTTGATGGGAAATTAAACTACGAACGCAACGAGGTATACCATTCCGAATTCAGACAATTATTTTTAAAGTTGTTGCAAAAAAACTGATTATTTTATGATCAAAATTTGAAAAAACGGATTTTGGCAAAAATTAAAATATTTTTTATTGGCATTTTAATCATAACTTGGCTAAAAATGATCATAAACATGAAATAATAACTGTTTTGAGCAGCTAATTACCAATGCTAACGATCCCTATCACTATTTGACGGATTTTGGGAAATTCGTTTTTGGGTCGATTTTCGCATTTTTTGTAAGGGGTAACATCATTAAAATTTGCCAAAAATGGCCAAAAAATTGAGTTCCAACTTTTAAACACAGTTTGATGGGAAATTAAACTACGAACGCAACGAGGTATACCATTCCGAATTCAGACAATTATTTTTAAAGTTGTTGCAAAAAAACTGATTATTTTATGATCAAAATTTGAAAAAACGGATTTTGGCAAAAATTAAAATATTTTTTATTGGCATTTTAATCATAACTTGGCTAAAAATGATCATAAACATGAAATAATAACTGTTTTGAGCAGCTAATTACCAATGCTAACGATCCCTATCACTATTTGACGGATTTTGGGAAATTCGTTTTTGGGTCGATTTTCGCATTTTTTGTAAGGGGTAACATCATTAAAATTTGCCAAAAATGGCCAAAAAATTGAGTTCCAACTTTTAAACACAGTTTGATGGGAAATTAAACTACGAACGCAACGAGGTATACCATTCCGAATTCAGACAATTATTTTTAAAGTTGTTGCAAAAAAACTGATTATTTTATGATCAAAATTTGAAAAAACGGATTTTGGCAAAAATTAAAATATTTTTTATTGGCATTTTAATCATAACTTGGCTAAAAATGATCATAAACATGAAATAATAACTGTTTTGAGCAGCTAATTACCAATGCTAACGATCCCTATCACTATTTGACGGATTTTGGGAAATTCGTTTTTGGGTCGATTTTCGCATTTTTTGTAAGGGGTAACATCATTAAAATTTGCCAAAAATGGCCAAAAAATTGAGTTCCAACTTTTAAACACAGTTTGATGGGAAATTAAACTACGAACGCAACGAGGTATACCATTCCGAATTCAGACAATTATTTTTAAAGTTGTTGCAAAAAAACTGATTATTTTATGATCAAAATTTGAAAAAACGGATTTTGGCAAAAATTAAAATATTTTTTATTGGCATTTTAATCATAACTTGGCTAAAAATGATCATAAACATGAAATAATAACTGTTTTGAGCAGCTAATTACCAATGCTAACGATCCCTATCACTATTTGACGGATTTTGGGAAATTCGTTTTTGGGTCGATTTTCGCATTTTTTGTAAGGGGTAACATCATTAAAATTTGCCAAAAATGGCCAAAAAATTGAGTTCCAACTTTTAAACACAGTTTGATGGGAAATTAAACTACGAACGCAACGAGGTATACCATTCCGAATTCAGACAATTATTTTTAAAGTTGTTGCAAAAAAACTGATTATTTTATGATCAAAATTTGAAAAAACGGATTTTGGCAAAAATTAAAATATTTTTTATTGGCATTTTAATCATAACTTGGCTAAAAATGATCATAAACATGAAATAATAACTGTTTTGAGCAGCTAATTACCAATGCTAACGATCCCTATCACTATTTGACGGATTTTGGGAAATTCGTTTTTGGGTCGATTTTCGCATTTTTTGTAAGGGGTAACATCATTAAAATTTGCCAAAAATGGCCAAAAAATTGAGTTCCAACTTTTAAACACAGTTTGATGGGAAATTAAACTACGAACGCAACGAGGTATACCATTCCGAATTCAGACAATTATTTTTAAAGTTGTTGCAAAAAAACTGATTATTTTATGATCAAAATTTGAAAAAACGGATTTTGGCAAAAATTAAAATATTTTTTATTGGCATTTTAATCATAACTTGGCTAAAAATGATCATAAACATGAAATAATAACTGTTTTGAGCAGCTAATTACCAATGCTAACGATCCCTATCACTATTTGACGGATTTTGGGAAATTCGTTTTTGGGTCGATTTTCGCATTTTTTGTAAGGGGTAACATCATTAAAATTTGCCAAAAATGGCCAAAAAATTGAGTTCCAACTTTTAAACACAGTTTGATGGGAAATTAAACTACGAACGCAACGAGGTATACCATTCCGAATTCAGACAATTATTTTTAAAGTTGTTGCAAAAAAACTGATTATTTTATGATCAAAATTTGAAAAAACGGATTTTGGCAAAAATTAAAATATTTTTTATTGGCATTTTAATCATAACTTGGCTAAAAATGATCATAAACATGAAATAATAACTGTTTTGAGCAGCTAATTACCAATGCTAACGATCCCTATCACTATTTGACGGATTTTGGGAAATTCGTTTTTGGGTCGATTTTCGCATTTTTTGTAAGGGGTAACATCATTAAAATTTGCCAAAAATGGCCAAAAAATTGAGTTCCAACTTTTAAACACAGTTTGATGGGAAATTAAACTACGAACGCAACGAGGTATACCATTCCGAATTCAGACAATTATTTTTAAAGTTGTTGCAAAAAAACTGATTATTTTATGATCAAAATTTGAAAAAACGGATTTTGGCAAAAATTAAAATATTTTTTATTGGCATTTTAATCATAACTTGGCTAAAAATGATCATAAACATGAAATAATAACTGTTTTGAGCAGCTAATTACCAATGCTAACGATCCCTATCACTATTTGACGGATTTTGGGAAATTCGTTTTTGGGTCGATTTTCGCATTTTTTGTAAGGGGTAACATCATTAAAATTTGCCAAAAATGGCCAAAAAATTGAGTTCCAACTTTTAAACACAGTTTGATGGGAAATTAAACTACGAACGCAACGAGGTATACCATTCCGAATTCAGACAATTATTTTTAAAGTTGTTGCAAAAAAACTGATTATTTTATGATCAAAATTTGAAAAAACGGATTTTGGCAAAAATTAAAATATTTTTTATTGGCATTTTAATCATAACTTGGCTAAAAATGATCATAAACATGAAATAATAACTGTTTTGAGCAGCTAATTACCAATGCTAACGATCCCTATCACTATTTGACGGATTTTGGGAAATTCGTTTTTGGGTCGATTTTCGCATTTTTTGTAAGGGGTAACATCATTAAAATTTGCCAAAAATGGCCAAAAAATTGAGTTCCAACTTTTAAACACAGTTTGATGGGAAATTAAACTACGAACGCAACGAGGTATACCATTCCGAATTCAGACAATTATTTTTAAAGTTGTTGCAAAAAAACTGATTATTTTATGATCAAAATTTGAAAAAACGGATTTTGGCAAAAATTAAAATATTTTTTATTGGCATTTTAATCATAACTTGGCTAAAAATGATCATAAACATGAAATAATAACTGTTTTGAGCAGCTAATTACCAATGCTAACGATCCCTATCACTATTTGACGGATTTTGGGAAATTCGTTTTTGGGTCGATTTTCGCATTTTTTGTAAGGGGTAACATCATTAAAATTTGCCAAAAATGGCCAAAAAATTGAGTTCCAACTTTTAAACACAGTTTGATGGGAAATTAAACTACGAACGCAACGAGGTATACCATTCCGAATTCAGACAATTATTTTTAAAGTTGTTGCAAAAAAACTGATTATTTTATGATCAAAATTTGAAAAAACGGATTTTGGCAAAAATTAAAATATTTTTTATTGGCATTTTAATCATAACTTGGCTAAAAATGATCATAAACATGAAATAATAACTGTTTTGAGCAGCTAATTACCAATGCTAACGATCCCTATCACTATTTGACGGATTTTGGGAAATTCGTTTTTGGGTCGATTTTCGCATTTTTTGTAAGGGGTAACATCATTAAAATTTGCCAAAAATGGCCAAAAAATTGAGTTCCAACTTTTAAACACAGTTTGATGGGAAATTAAACTACGAACGCAACGAGGTATACCATTCCGAATTCAGACAATTATTTTTAAAGTTGTTGCAAAAAAACTGATTATTTTATGATCAAAATTTGAAAAAACGGATTTTGGCAAAAATTAAAATATTTTTTATTGGCATTTTAATCATAACTTGGCTAAAAATGATCATAAACATGAAATAATAACTGTTTTGAGCAGCTAATTACCAATGCTAACGATCCCTATCACTATTTGACGGATTTTGGGAAATTCGTTTTTGGGTCGATTTTCGCATTTTTTGTAAGGGGTAACATCATTAAAATTTGCCAAAAATGGCCAAAAAATTGAGTTCCAACTTTTAAACACAGTTTGATGGGAAATTAAACTACGAACGCAACGAGGTATACCATTCCGAATTCAGACAATTATTTTTAAAGTTGTTGCAAAAAAACTGATTATTTTATGATCAAAATTTGAAAAAACGGATTTTGGCAAAAATTAAAATATTTTTTATTGGCATTTTAATCATAACTTGGCTAAAAATGATCATAAACATGAAATAATAACTGTTTTGAGCAGCTAATTACCAATGCTAACGATCCCTATCACTATTTGACGGATTTTGGGAAATTCGTTTTTGGGTCGATTTTCGCATTTTTTGTAAGGGGTAACATCATTAAAATTTGCCAAAAATGGCCAAAAAATTGAGTTCCAACTTTTAAACACAGTTTGATGGGAAATTAAACTACGAACGCAACGAGGTATACCATTCCGAATTCAGACAATTATTTTTAAAGTTGTTGCAAAAAAACTGATTATTTTATGATCAAAATTTGAAAAAACGGATTTTGGCAAAAATTAAAATATTTTTTATTGGCATTTTAATCATAACTTGGCTAAAAATGATCATAAACATGAAATAATAACTGTTTTGAGCAGCTAATTACCAATGCTAACGATCCCTATCACTATTTGACGGATTTTGGGAAATTCGTTTTTGGGTCGATTTTCGCATTTTTTGTAAGGGGTAACATCATTAAAATTTGCCAAAAATGGCCAAAAAATTGAGTTCCAACTTTTAAACACAGTTTGATGGGAAATTAAACTACGAACGCAACGAGGTATACCATTCCGAATTCAGACAATTATTTTTAAAGTTGTTGCAAAAAAACTGATTATTTTATGATCAAAATTTGAAAAAACGGATTTTGGCAAAAATTAAAATATTTTTTATTGGCATTTTAATCATAACTTGGCTAAAAATGATCATAAACATGAAATAATAACTGTTTTGAGCAGCTAATTACCAATGCTAACGATCCCTATCACTATTTGACGGATTTTGGGAAATTCGTTTTTGGGTCGATTTTCGCATTTTTTGTAAGGGGTAACATCATTAAAATTTGCCAAAAATGGCCAAAAAATTGAGTTCCAACTTTTAAACACAGTTTGATGGGAAATTAAACTACGAACGCAACGAGGTATACCATTCCGAATTCAGACAATTATTTTTAAAGTTGTTGCAAAAAAACTGATTATTTTATGATCAAAATTTGAAAAAACGGATTTTGGCAAAAATTAAAATATTTTTTATTGGCATTTTAATCATAACTTGGCTAAAAATGATCATAAACATGAAATAATAACTGTTTTGAGCAGCTAATTACCAATGCTAACGATCCCTATCACTATTTGACGGATTTTGGGAAATTCGTTTTTGGGTCGATTTTCGCATTTTTTGTAAGGGGTAACATCATTAAAATTTGCCAAAAATGGCCAAAAAATTGAGTTCCAACTTTTAAACACAGTTTGATGGGAAATTAAACTACGAACGCAACGAGGTATACCATTCCGAATTCAGACAATTATTTTTAAAGTTGTTGCAAAAAAACTGATTATTTTATGATCAAAATTTGAAAAAACGGATTTTGGCAAAAATTAAAATATTTTTTATTGGCATTTTAATCATAACTTGGCTAAAAATGATCATAAACATGAAATAATAACTGTTTTGAGCAGCTAATTACCAATGCTAACGATCCCTATCACTATTTGACGGATTTTGGGAAATTCGTTTTTGGGTCGATTTTCGCATTTTTTGTAAGGGGTAACATCATTAAAATTTGCCAAAAATGGCCAAAAAATTGAGTTCCAACTTTTAAACACAGTTTGATGGGAAATTAAACTACGAACGCAACGAGGTATACCATTCCGAATTCAGACAATTATTTTTAAAGTTGTTGCAAAAAAACTGATTATTTTATGATCAAAATTTGAAAAAACGGATTTTGGCAAAAATTAAAATATTTTTTATTGGCATTTTAATCATAACTTGGCTAAAAATGATCATAAACATGAAATAATTACTGTTTTGGGAAATTCGTTTTTGGGTCGATTTTCGCATTTTTTGTAAGGGGTAACATCATTAAAATTTGCCAAAAATGGCCAAAAAATTGAGTTCCAACTTTTAAACACAGTTTGATGGGAAATTAAACTACGAACGCAACGAGGTATACCATTCCGAATTCAGACAATTATTTTTAAAGTTGTTGCAAAAAAACTGATTATTTTATGATCAAAATTTGAAAAAACGGATTTTGGCAAAAATTAAAATATTTTTTATTGGCATTTTAATCATAACTTGGCTAAAAATGATCATAAACATGAAATAATAACTGTTTTGAGCAGCTAATTACCAATGCTAACGATCCCTATCACTATTTGACGGATTTTGGGAAATTCGTTTTTGGGTCGATTTTCGCATTTTTTGTAAGGGGTAACATCATTAAAATTTGCCAAAAATGGCCAAAAAATTGAGTTCCAACTTTTAAACACAGTTTGATGGGAAATTAAACTACGAACGCAACGAGGTATACCATTCCGAATTCAGACAATTATTTTTAAAGTTGTTGCAAAAAAACTGATTATTTTATGATCAAAATTTGAAAAAACGGATTTTGGCAAAAATTAAAATATTTTTTATTGGCATTTTAATCATAACTTGGCTAAAAATGATCATAAACATGAAATAATAACTGTTTTGAGCAGCTAATTACCAATGCTAACGATCCCTATCACTATTTGACGGATTTTGGGAAATTCGTTTTTGGGTCGATTTTCGCATTTTTTGTAAGGGGTAACATCATTAAAATTTGCCAAAAATGGCCAAAAAATTGAGTTCCAACTTTTAAACACAGTTTGATGGGAAATTAAACTACGAACGCAACGAGGTATACCATTCCGAATTCAGACAATTATTTTTAAAGTTGTTGCAAAAAAACTGATTATTTTATGATCAAAATTTGAAAAAACGGATTTTGGCAAAAATTAAAATATTTTTTATTGGCATTTTAATCATAACTTGGCTAAAAATGATCATAAACATGAAATAATAACTGTTTTGAGCAGCTAATTACCAATGCTAACGATCCCTATCACTATTTGACGGATTTTGGGAAATTCGTTTTTGGGTCGATTTTCGCATTTTTTGTAAGGGGTAACATCATTAAAATTTGCCAAAAATGGCCAAAAAATTGAGTTCCAACTTTTAAACACAGTTTGATGGGAAATTAAACTACGAACGCAACGAGGTATACCATTCCGAATTCAGACAATTATTTTTAAAGTTGTTGCAAAAAAACTGATTATTTTATGATCAAAATTTGAAAAAACGGATTTTGGCAAAAATTAAAATATTTTTTATTGGCATTTTAATCATAACTTGGCTAAAAATGATCATAAACATGAAATAATAACTGTTTTGAGCAGCTAATTACCAATGCTAACGATCCCTATCACTATTTGACGGATTTTGGGAAATTCGTTTTTGGGTCGATTTTCGCATTTTTTGTAAGGGGTAACATCATTAAAATTTGCCAAAAATGGCCAAAAAATTGAGTTCCAACTTTTAAACACAGTTTGATGGGAAATTAAACTACGAACGCAACGAGGTATACCATTCCGAATTCAGACAATTATTTTTAAAGTTGTTGCAAAAAAACTGATTATTTTATGATCAAAATTTGAAAAAACGGATTTTGGCAAAAATTAAAATATTTTTTATTGGCATTTTAATCATAACTTGGCTAAAAATGATCATAAACATGAAATAATAACTGTTTTGAGCAGCTAATTACCAATGCTAACGATCCCTATCACTATTTGACGGATTTTGGGAAATTCGTTTTTGGGTCGATTTTCGCATTTTTTGTAAGGGGTAACATCATTAAAATTTGCCAAAAATGGCCAAAAAATTGAGTTCCAACTTTTAAACACAGTTTGATGGGAAATTAAACTACGAACGCAACGAGGTATACCATTCCGAATTCAGACAATTATTTTTAAAGTTGTTGCAAAAAAACTGATTATTTTATGATCAAAATTTGAAAAAACGGATTTTGGCAAAAATTAAAATATTTTTTATTGGCATTTTAATCATAACTTGGCTAAAAATGATCATAAACATGAAATAATAACTGTTTTGAGCAGCTAATTACCAATGCTAACGATCCCTATCACTATTTGACGGATTTTGGGAAATTCGTTTTTGGGTCGATTTTCGCATTTTTTGTAAGGGGTAACATCATTAAAATTTGCCAAAAATGGCCAAAAAATTGAGTTCCAACTTTTAAACACAGTTTGATGGGAAATTAAACTACGAACGCAACGAGGTATACCATTCCGAATTCAGACAATTATTTTTAAAGTTGTTGCAAAAAAACTGATTATTTTATGATCAAAATTTGAAAAAACGGATTTTGGCAAAAATTAAAATATTTTTTATTGGCATTTTAATCATAACTTGGCTAAAAATGATCATAAACATGAAATAATAACTGTTTTGAGCAGCTAATTACCAATGCTAACGATCCCTATCACTATTTGACGGATTTTGGGAAATTCGTTTTTGGGTCGATTTTCGCATTTTTTGTAAGGGGTAACATCATTAAAATTTGCCAAAAATGGCCAAAAAATTGAGTTCCAACTTTTAAACACAGTTTGATGGGAAATTAAACTACGAACGCAACGAGGTATACCATTCCGAATTCAGACAATTATTTTTAAAGTTGTTGCAAAAAAACTGATTATTTTATGATCAAAATTTGAAAAAACGGATTTTGGCAAAAATTAAAATATTTTTTATTGGCATTTTAATCATAACTTGGCTAAAAATGATCATAAACATGAAATAATAACTGTTTTGAGCAGCTAATTACCAATGCTAACGATCCCTATCACTATTTGACGGATTTTGGGAAATTCGTTTTTGGGTCGATTTTCGCATTTTTTGTAAGGGGTAACATCATTAAAATTTGCCAAAAATGGCCAAAAAATTGAGTTCCAACTTTTAAACACAGTTTGATGGGAAATTAAACTACGAACGCAACGAGGTATACCATTCCGAATTCAGACAATTATTTTTAAAGTTGTTGCAAAAAAACTGATTATTTTATGATCAAAATTTGAAAAAACGGATTTTGGCAAAAATTAAAATATTTTTTATTGGCATTTTAATCATAACTTGGCTAAAAATGATCATAAACATGAAATAATAACTGTTTTGAGCAGCTAATTACCAATGCTAACGATCCCTATCACTATTTGACGGATTTTGGGAAATTCGTTTTTGGGTCGATTTTCGCATTTTTTGTAAGGGGTAACATCATTAAAATTTGCCAAAAATGGCCAAAAAATTGAGTTCCAACTTTTAAACACAGTTTGATGGGAAATTAAACTACGAACGCAACGAGGTATACCATTCCGAATTCAGACAATTATTTTTAAAGTTGTTGCAAAAAAACTGATTATTTTATGATCAAAATTTGAAAAAACGGATTTTGGCAAAAATTAAAATATTTTTTATTGGCATTTTAATCATAACTTGGCTAAAAATGATCATAAACATGAAATAATAACTGTTTTGAGCAGCTAATTACCAATGCTAACGATCCCTATCACTATTTGACGGATTTTGGGAAATTCGTTTTTGGGTCGATTTTCGCATTTTTTGTAAGGGGTAACATCATTAAAATTTGCCAAAAATGGCCAAAAAATTGAGTTCCAACTTTTAAACACAGTTTGATGGGAAATTAAACTACGAACGCAACGAGGTATACCATTCCGAATTCAGACAATTATTTTTAAAGTTGTTGCAAAAAAACTGATTATTTTATGATCAAAATTTGAAAAAACGGATTTTGGCAAAAATTAAAATATTTTTTATTGGCATTTTAATCATAACTTGGCTAAAAATGATCATAAACATGAAATAATAACTGTTTTGAGCAGCTAATTACCAATGCTAACGATCCCTATCACTATTTGACGGATTTTGGGAAATTCGTTTTTGGGTCGATTTTCGCATTTTTTGTAAGGGGTAACATCATTAAAATTTGCCAAAAATGGCCAAAAAATTGAGTTCCAACTTTTAAACACAGTTTGATGGGAAATTAAACTACGAACGCAACGAGGTATACCATTCCGAATTCAGACAATTATTTTTAAAGTTGTTGCAAAAAAACTGATTATTTTATGATCAAAATTTGAAAAAACGGATTTTGGCAAAAATTAAAATATTTTTTATTGGCATTTTAATCATAACTTGGCTAAAAATGATCATAAACATGAAATAATAACTGTTTTGAGCAGCTAATTACCAATGCTAACGATCCCTATCACTATTTGACGGATTTTGGGAAATTCGTTTTTGGGTCGATTTTCGCATTTTTTGTAAGGGGTAACATCATTAAAATTTGCCAAAAATGGCCAAAAAATTGAGTTCCAACTTTTAAACACAGTTTGATGGGAAATTAAACTACGAACGCAACGAGGTATACCATTCCGAATTCAGACAATTATTTTTAAAGTTGTTGCAAAAAAACTGATTATTTTATGATCAAAATTTGAAAAAACGGATTTTGGCAAAAATTAAAATATTTTTTATTGGCATTTTAATCATAACTTGGCTAAAAATGATCATAAACATGAAATAATAACTGTTTTGAGCAGCTAATTACCAATGCTAACGATCCCTATCACTATTTGACGGATTTTGGGAAATTCGTTTTTGGGTCGATTTTCGCATTTTTTGTAAGGGGTAACATCATTAAAATTTGCCAAAAATGGCCAAAAAATTGAGTTCCAACTTTTAAACACAGTTTGATGGGAAATTAAACTACGAACGCAACGAGGTATACCATTCCGAATTCAGACAATTATTTTTAAAGTTGTTGCAAAAAAACTGATTATTTTATGATCAAAATTTGAAAAAACGGATTTTGGCAAAAATTAAAATATTTTTTATTGGCATTTTAATCATAACTTGGCTAAAAATGATCATAAACATGAAATAATAACTGTTTTGAGCAGCTAATTACCAATGCTAACGATCCCTATCACTATTTGACGGATTTTGGGAAATTCGTTTTTGGGTCGATTTTCGCATTTTTTGTAAGGGGTAACATCATTAAAATTTGCCAAAAATGGCCAAAAAATTGAGTTCCAACTTTTAAACACAGTTTGATGGGAAATTAAACTACGAACGCAACGAGGTATACCATTCCGAATTCAGACAATTATTTTTAAAGTTGTTGCAAAAAAACTGATTATTTTATGATCAAAATTTGAAAAAACGGATTTTGGCAAAAATTAAAATATTTTTTATTGGCATTTTAATCATAACTTGGCTAAAAATGATCATAAACATGAAATAATAACTGTTTTGAGCAGCTAATTACCAATGCTAACGATCCCTATCACTATTTGACGGATTTTGGGAAATTCGTTTTTGGGTCGATTTTCGCATTTTTTGTAAGGGGTAACATCATTAAAATTTGCCAAAAATGGCCAAAAAATTGAGTTCCAACTTTTAAACACAGTTTGATGGGAAATTAAACTACGAACGCAACGAGGTATACCATTCCGAATTCAGACAATTATTTTTAAAGTTGTTGCAAAAAAACTGATTATTTTATGATCAAAATTTGAAAAAACGGATTTTGGCAAAAATTAAAATATTTTTTATTGGCATTTTAATCATAACTTGGCTAAAAATGATCATAAACATGAAATAATTACTGTTTTGGGAAATTCGTTTTTGGGTCGATTTTCGCATTTTTTGTAAGGGGTAACATCATTAAAATTTGCCAAAAATGGCCAAAAAATTGAGTTCCAACTTTTAAACACAGTTTGATGGGAAATTAAACTACGAACGCAACGAGGTATACCATTCCGAATTCAGACAATTATTTTTAAAGTTGTTGCAAAAAAACTGATTATTTTATGATCAAAATTTGAAAAAACGGATTTTGGCAAAAATTAAAATATTTTTTATTGGCATTTTAATCATAACTTGGCTAAAAATGATCATAAACATGAAATAATAACTGTTTTGAGCAGCTAATTACCAATGCTAACGATCCCTATCACTATTTGACGGATTTTGGGAAATTCGTTTTTGGGTCGATTTTCGCATTTTTTGAAAGGGGTAACTCATTAAAATTTGCCAAAAATGGCCAAAAAATTGAGTTCCAACTTTTAAACACAGTTTGATGGGAAATTAAACTACGAACGCAACGAGGTATACCATTCCGAATTCAGACAATTATTTTTAAAGTTGTTGCAAAAAAACTGATTATTTTATGATATGATCAAAATTTGAAAAAACGGATTTTGGCAAAAATTAAAATATTTTTTATTGGCATTTTAATCATAACTTGGCTAAAAATGATCATAAACATGAAATAATAACTGTTTTGAGCAGCTAATTACCAATGCTAACGATCCCTATCACTATTTGACGGATTTTGGGAAATTCGTTTTTGGGTCGATTTTCGCATTTTTTGTAAGGGGTAACATCATTAAAATTTGCCAAAAATGGCCAAAAAATTGAGTTCCAACTTTTAAACACAGTTTGATGGGAAATTAAACTACGAACGCAACGAGGTATACCATTCCGAATTCAGACAATTATTTTTAAAGTTGTTGCAAAAAAACTGATTATTTTATGATCAAAATTTGAAAAAACGGATTTTGGCAAAAATTAAAATATTTTTTATTGGCATTTTAATCATAACTTGGCTAAAAATGATCATAAACATGAAATAATAACTGTTTTGAGCAGCTAATTACCAATGCTAACGATCCCTATCACTATTTGACGGATTTTGGGAAATTCGTTTTTGGGTCGATTTTCGCATTTTTTGTAAGGGGTAACATCATTAAAATTTGCCAAAAATGGCCAAAAAATTGAGTTCCAACTTTTAAACACAGTTTGATGGGAAATTAAACTACGAACGCAACGAGGTATACCATTCCGAATTCAGACAATTATTTTTAAAGTTGTTGCAAAAAAACTGATTATTTTATGATCAAAATTTGAAAAAACGGATTTTGGCAAAAATTAAAATATTTTTTATTGGCATTTTAATCATAACTTGGCTAAAAATGATCATAAACATGAAATAATAACTGTTTTGAGCAGCTAATTACCAATGCTAACGATCCCTATCACTATTTGACGGATTTTGGGAAATTCGTTTTTGGGTCGATTTTCGCATTTTTTGTAAGGGGTAACATCATTAAAATTTGCCAAAAATGGCCAAAAAATTGAGTTCCAACTTTTAAACACAGTTTGATGGGAAATTAAACTACGAACGCAACGAGGTATACCATTCCGAATTCAGACAATTATTTTTAAAGTTGTTGCAAAAAAACTGATTATTTTATGATCAAAATTTGAAAAAACGGATTTTGGCAAAAATTAAAATATTTTTTATTGGCATTTTAATCATAACTTGGCTAAAAATGATCATAAACATGAAATAATAACTGTTTTGAGCAGCTAATTACCAATGCTAACGATCCCTATCACTATTTGACGGATTTTGGGAAATTCGTTTTTGGGTCGATTTTCGCATTTTTTGTAAGGGGTAACATCATTAAAATTTGCCAAAAATGGCCAAAAAATTGAGTTCCAACTTTTAAACACAGTTTGATGGGAAATTAAACTACGAACGCAACGAGGTATACCATTCCGAATTCAGACAATTATTTTTAAAGTTGTTGCAAAAAAACTGATTATTTTATGATCAAAATTTGAAAAAACGGATTTTGGCAAAAATTAAAATATTTTTTATTGGCATTTTAATCATAACTTGGCTAAAAATGATCATAAACATGAAATAATAACTGTTTTGAGCAGCTAATTACCAATGCTAACGATCCCTATCACTATTTGACGGATTTTGGGAAATTCGTTTTTGGGTCGATTTTCGCATTTTTTGTAAGGGGTAACATCATTAAAATTTGCCAAAAATGGCCAAAAAATTGAGTTCCAACTTTTAAACACAGTTTGATGGGAAATTAAACTACGAACGCAACGAGGTATACCATTCCGAATTCAGACAATTATTTTTAAAGTTGTTGCAAAAAAACTGATTATTTTATGATCAAAATTTGAAAAAACGGATTTTGGCAAAAATTAAAATATTTTTTATTGGCATTTTAATCATAACTTGGCTAAAAATGATCATAAACATGAAATAATAACTGTTTTGAGCAGCTAATTACCAATGCTAACGATCCCTATCACTATTTGACGGATTTTGGGAAATTCGTTTTTGGGTCGATTTTCGCATTTTTTGTAAGGGGTAACATCATTAAAATTTGCCAAAAATGGCCAAAAAATTGAGTTCCAACTTTTAAACACAGTTTGATGGGAAATTAAACTACGAACGCAACGAGGTATACCATTCCGAATTCAGACAATTATTTTTAAAGTTGTTGCAAAAAAACTGATTATTTTATGATCAAAATTTGAAAAAACGGATTTTGGCAAAAATTAAAATATTTTTTATTGGCATTTTAATCATAACTTGGCTAAAAATGATCATAAACATGAAATAATAACTGTTTTGAGCAGCTAATTACCAATGCTAACGATCCCTATCACTATTTGACGGATTTTGGGAAATTCGTTTTTGGGTCGATTTTCGCATTTTTTGTAAGGGGTAACATCATTAAAATTTGCCAAAAATGGCCAAAAAATTGAGTTCCAACTTTTAAACACAGTTTGATGGGAAATTAAACTACGAACGCAACGAGGTATACCATTCCGAATTCAGACAATTATTTTTAAAGTTGTTGCAAAAAAACTGATTATTTTATGATCAAAATTTGAAAAAACGGATTTTGGCAAAAATTAAAATATTTTTTATTGGCATTTTAATCATAACTTGGCTAAAAATGATCATAAACATGAAATAATAACTGTTTTGAGCAGCTAATTACCAATGCTAACGATCCCTATCACTATTTGACGGATTTTGGGAAATTCGTTTTTGGGTCGATTTTCGCATTTTTTGTAAGGGGTAACATCATTAAAATTTGCCAAAAATGGCCAAAAAATTGAGTTCCAACTTTTAAACACAGTTTGATGGGAAATTAAACTACGAACGCAACGAGGTATACCATTCCGAATTCAGACAATTATTTTTAAAGTTGTTGCAAAAAAACTGATTATTTTATGATCAAAATTTGAAAAAACGGATTTTGGCAAAAATTAAAATATTTTTTATTGGCATTTTAATCATAACTTGGCTAAAAATGATCATAAACATGAAATAATAACTGTTTTGAGCAGCTAATTACCAATGCTAACGATCCCTATCACTATTTGACGGATTTTGGGAAATTCGTTTTTGGGTCGATTTTCGCATTTTTTGTAAGGGGTAACATCATTAAAATTTGCCAAAAATGGCCAAAAAATTGAGTTCCAACTTTTAAACACAGTTTGATGGGAAATTAAACTACGAACGCAACGAGGTATACCATTCCGAATTCAGACAATTATTTTTAAAGTTGTTGCAAAAAAACTGATTATTTTATGATCAAAATTTGAAAAAACGGATTTTGGCAAAAATTAAAATATTTTTTATTGGCATTTTAATCATAACTTGGCTAAAAATGATCATAAACATGAAATAATAACTGTTTTGAGCAGCTAATTACCAATGCTAACGATCCCTATCACTATTTGACGGATTTTGGGAAATTCGTTTTTGGGTCGATTTTCGCATTTTTTGTAAGGGGTAACATCATTAAAATTTGCCAAAAATGGCCAAAAAATTGAGTTCCAACTTTTAAACACAGTTTGATGGGAAATTAAACTACGAACGCAACGAGGTATACCATTCCGAATTCAGACAATTATTTTTAAAGTTGTTGCAAAAAAACTGATTATTTTATGATCAAAATTTGAAAAAACGGATTTTGGCAAAAATTAAAATATTTTTTATTGGCATTTTAATCATAACTTGGCTAAAAATGATCATAAACATGAAATAATAACTGTTTTGAGCAGCTAATTACCAATGCTAACGATCCCTATCACTATTTGACGGATTTTGGGAAATTCGTTTTTGGGTCGATTTTCGCATTTTTTGTAAGGGGTAACATCATTAAAATTTGCCAAAAATGGCCAAAAAATTGAGTTCCAACTTTTAAACACAGTTTGATGGGAAATTAAACTACGAACGCAACGAGGTATACCATTCCGAATTCAGACAATTATTTTTAAAGTTGTTGCAAAAAAACTGATTATTTTATGATCAAAATTTGAAAAAACGGATTTTGGCAAAAATTAAAATATTTTTTATTGGCATTTTAATCATAACTTGGCTAAAAATGATCATAAACATGAAATAATAACTGTTTTGAGCAGCTAATTACCAATGCTAACGATCCCTATCACTATTTGACGGATTTTGGGAAATTCGTTTTTGGGTCGATTTTCGCATTTTTTGTAAGGGGTAACATCATTAAAATTTGCCAAAAATGGCCAAAAAATTGAGTTCCAACTTTTAAACACAGTTTGATGGGAAATTAAACTACGAACGCAACGAGGTATACCATTCCGAATTCAGACAATTATTTTTAAAGTTGTTGCAAAAAAACTGATTATTTTATGATCAAAATTTGAAAAAACGGATTTTGGCAAAAATTAAAATATTTTTTATTGGCATTTTAATCATAACTTGGCTAAAAATGATCATAAACATGAAATAATAACTGTTTTGAGCAGCTAATTACCAATGCTAACGATCCCTATCACTATTTGACGGATTTTGGGAAATTCGTTTTTGGGTCGATTTTCGCATTTTTTGTAAGGGGTAACATCATTAAAATTTGCCAAAAATGGCCAAAAAATTGAGTTCCAACTTTTAAACACAGTTTGATGGGAAATTAAACTACGAACGCAACGAGGTATACCATTCCGAATTCAGACAATTATTTTTAAAGTTGTTGCAAAAAAACTGATTATTTTATGATCAAAATTTGAAAAAACGGATTTTGGCAAAAATTAAAATATTTTTTATTGGCATTTTAATCATAACTTGGCTAAAAATGATCATAAACATGAAATAATAACTGTTTTGAGCAGCTAATTACCAATGCTAACGATCCCTATCACTATTTGACGGATTTTGGGAAATTCGTTTTTGGGTCGATTTTCGCATTTTTTGTAAGGGGTAACATCATTAAAATTTGCCAAAAATGGCCAAAAAATTGAGTTCCAACTTTTAAACACAGTTTGATGGGAAATTAAACTACGAACGCAACGAGGTATACCATTCCGAATTCAGACAATTATTTTTAAAGTTGTTGCAAAAAAACTGATTATTTTATGATCAAAATTTGAAAAAACGGATTTTGGCAAAAATTAAAATATTTTTTATTGGCATTTTAATCATAACTTGGCTAAAAATGATCATAAACATGAAATAATAACTGTTTTGAGCAGCTAATTACCAATGCTAACGATCCCTATCACTATTTGACGGATTTTGGGAAATTCGTTTTTGGGTCGATTTTCGCATTTTTTGTAAGGGGTAACATCATTAAAATTTGCCAAAAATGGCCAAAAAATTGAGTTCCAACTTTTAAACACAGTTTGATGGGAAATTAAACTACGAACGCAACGAGGTATACCATTCCGAATTCAGACAATTATTTTTAAAGTTGTTGCAAAAAAACTGATTATTTTATGATCAAAATTTGAAAAAACGGATTTTGGCAAAAATTAAAATATTTTTTATTGGCATTTTAATCATAACTTGGCTAAAAATGATCATAAACATGAAATAATAACTGTTTTGAGCAGCTAATTACCAATGCTAACGATCCCTATCACTATTTGACGGATTTTGGGAAATTCGTTTTTGGGTCGATTTTCGCATTTTTTGTAAGGGGTAACATCATTAAAATTTGCCAAAAATGGCCAAAAAATTGAGTTCCAACTTTTAAACACAGTTTGATGGGAAATTAAACTACGAACGCAACGAGGTATACCATTCCGAATTCAGACAATTATTTTTAAAGTTGTTGCAAAAAAACTGATTATTTTATGATCAAAATTTGAAAAAACGGATTTTGGCAAAAATTAAAATATTTTTTATTGGCATTTTAATCATAACTTGGCTAAAAATGATCATAAACATGAAATAATAACTGTTTTGAGCAGCTAATTACCAATGCTAACGATCCCTATCACTATTTGACGGATTTTGGGAAATTCGTTTTTGGGTCGATTTTCGCATTTTTTGTAAGGGGTAACATCATTAAAATTTGCCAAAAATGGCCAAAAAATTGAGTTCCAACTTTTAAACACAGTTTGATGGGAAATTAAACTACGAACGCAACGAGGTATACCATTCCGAATTCAGACAATTATTTTTAAAGTTGTTGCAAAAAAACTGATTATTTTATGATCAAAATTTGAAAAAACGGATTTTGGCAAAAATTAAAATATTTTTTATTGGCATTTTAATCATAACTTGGCTAAAAATGATCATAAACATGAAATAATAACTGTTTTGAGCAGCTAATTACCAATGCTAACGATCCCTATCACTATTTGACGGATTTTGGGAAATTCGTTTTTGGGTCGATTTTCGCATTTTTTGTAAGGGGTAACATCATTAAAATTTGCCAAAAATGGCCAAAAAATTGAGTTCCAACTTTTAAACACAGTTTGATGGGAAATTAAACTACGAACGCAACGAGGTATACCATTCCGAATTCAGACAATTATTTTTAAAGTTGTTGAAATTTGCCAAAAATGGCCAAAAAATTGAGTTCCAACTTTTAAACACAGTTTGATGGGAAATTAAACTACGAACGAAAGCAACGAGGTATACCATTCCGAATTCAGACAATTATTTTTAAAGTTGTTGCAAAAAAACTGATTATTTTATGATCAAAATTTGAAAAAACGGATTTTGGCAAAAATTAAAATATTTTTTATTGGCATTTTAATCATAACTTGGCTAAAAATGATCATAAACATGAAAGAATAACTGTTTTGAGCAGCTAATTACCAATGCTAACGATCCCTATCACTATTTGACGGATTTTGGGAAATTCGTTTTTGGGTCGATTTTCGCATTTTTTGTAAGGGGTAACATCATTAAAATTTGCCAAAAATGGCCAAAAAATTGAGTTCCAACTTTTAAACACAGTTTGATGGGAAATTAAACTACGAACGCAACGAGGTATACCATTCCGAATTCAGACAATTATTTTTAAAGTTGTTGCAAAAAAACTGATTATTTTATGATCAAAATTTGAAAAAACGGATTTTGGCAAAAATTAAAATATTTTTTATTGGCATTTTAATCATAACTTGGCTAAAAATGATCATAAACATGAAATAATAACTGTTTTGAGCAGCTAATTACCAATGCTAACGATCCCTATCACTATTTGACGGATTTTGGGAAATTCGTTTTTGGGTCGATTTTCGCATTTTTTGTAAGGGGTAACATCATTAAAATTTGCCAAAAATGGCCAAAAAATTGAGTTCCAACTTTTAAACACAGTTTGATGGGAAATTAAACTACGAACGCAACGAGGTATACCATTCCGAATTCAGACAATTATTTTTAAAGTTGTTGCAAAAAAACTGATTATTTTATGATCAAAATTTGAAAAAACGGATTTTGGCAAAAATTAAAATATTTTTTATTGGCATTTTAATCATAACTTGGCTAAAAATGATCATAAACATGAAATAATAACTGTTTTGAGCAGCTAATTACCAATGCTAACGATCCCTATCACTATTTGACGGATTTTGGGAAATTCGTTTTTGGGTCGATTTTCGCATTTTTTGTAAGGGGTAACATCATTAAAATTTGCCAAAAATGGCCAAAAAATTGAGTTCCAACTTTTAAACACAGTTTGATGGGAAATTAAACTACGAACGCAACGAGGTATACCATTCCGAATTCAGACAATTATTTTTAAAGTTGTTGCAAAAAAACTGATTATTTTATGATCAAAATTTGAAAAAACGGATTTTGGCAAAAATTAAAATATTTTTTATTGGCATTTTAATCATAACTTGGCTAAAAATGATCATAAACATGAAATAATAACTGTTTTGAGCAGCTAATTACCAATGCTAACGATCCCTATCACTATTTGACGGATTTTGGGAAATTCGTTTTTGGGTCGATTTTCGCATTTTTTGTAAGGGGTAACATCATTAAAATTTGCCAAAAATGGCCAAAAAATTGAGTTCCAACTTTTAAACACAGTTTGATGGGAAATTAAACTACGAACGCAACGAGGTATACCATTCCGAATTCAGACAATTATTTTTAAAGTTGTTGCAAAAAAACTGATTATTTTATGATCAAAATTTGAAAAAACGGATTTTGGCAAAAATTAAAATATTTTTTATTGGCATTTTAATCATAACTTGGCTAAAAATGATCATAAACATGAAATAATAACTGTTTTGAGCAGCTAATTACCAATGCTAACGATCCCTATCACTATTTGACGGATTTTGGGAAATTCGTTTTTGGGTCGATTTTCGCATTTTTTGTAAGGGGTAACATCATTAAAATTTGCCAAAAATGGCCAAAAAATTGAGTTACAACTTTTAAACACAGTTTGATGGGAAATTAAACTACGAACGCAACGAGGTATACCATTCCGAATTCAGACAATTATTTTTAAACATCATTAAAATTTGCCAAAAATGGCCAAAAAATTGAGTTCCAACTTTTAAACACAGTTTGATGGGAAATTAAACTACGAACGAAAGCAACGAGGTATACCATTCCGAATTCAGACAATTATTTTTAAAGTTGTTGCAAAAAAACTGATTATTTTATGATCAAAATTTGAAAAAACGGATTTTGGCAAAAATTAAAATATTTTTTATTGGCATTTTAATCATAACTTGGCTAAAAATGATCATAAACATGAAATAATAACTGTTTTGAGCAGCTAATTACCAATGCTAACGATCCCTATCACTATTTGACGGATTTTGGGAAATTCGTTTTTGGGTCGATTTTCGCATTTTTTGTAAGGGGTAACATCATTAAAATTTGCCAAAAATGGCCAAAAAATTGAGTTCCAACTTTTAAACACAGTTTGATGGGAAATTAAACTACGAACGCAACGAGGTATACCATTCCGAATTCAGACAATTATTTTTAAAGTTGTTGCAAAAAAACTGATTATTTTATGATCAAAATTTGAAAAAACGGATTTTGGCAAAAATTAAAATATTTTTTATTGGCATTTTAATCATAACTTGGCTAAAAATGATCATAAACATGAAATAATAACTGTTTTGAGCAGCTAATTACCAATGCTAACGATCCCTATCACTATTTGACGGATTTTGGGAAATTCGTTTTTGGGTCGATTTTCGCATTTTTTGTAAGGGGTAACATCATTAAAATTTGCCAAAAATGGCCAAAAAATTGAGTTCCAACTTTTAAACACAGTTTGATGGGAAATTAAACTACGAACGCAACGAGGTATACCATTCCGAATTCAGACAATTATTTTTAAAGTTGTTGCAAAAAAACTGATTATTTTATGATCAAAATTTGAAAAAACGGATTTTGGCAAAAATTAAAATATTTTTTATTGGCATTTTAATCATAACTTGGCTAAAAATGATCATAAACATGAAATAATAACTGTTTTGAGCAGCTAATTACCAATGCTAACGATCCCTATCACTATTTGACGGATTTTGGGAAATTCGTTTTTGGGTCGATTTTCGCATTTTTTGTAAGGGGTAACATCATTAAAATTTGCCAAAAATGGCCAAAAAATTGAGTTCCAACTTTTAAACACAGTTTGATGGGAAATTAAACTACGAACGCAACGAGGTATACCATTCCGAATTCAGACAATTATTTTTAAAGTTGTTGCAAAAAAACTGATTATTTTATGATCAAAATTTGAAAAAACGGATTTTGGCAAAAATTAAAATATTTTTTATTGGCATTTTAATCATAACTTGGCTAAAAATGATCATAAACATGAAATAATAACTGTTTTGAGCAGCTAATTACCAATGCTAACGATCCCTATCACTATTTGACGGATTTTGGGAAATTCGTTTTTGGGTCGATTTTCGCATTTTTTGTAAGGGGTAACATCATTAAAATTTGCCAAAAATGGCCAAAAAATTGAGTTCCAACTTTTAAACACAGTTTGATGGGAAATTAAACTACGAACGCAACGAGGTATACCATTCCGAATTCAGACAATTATTTTTAAAGTTGTTGCAAAAAAACTGATTATTTTATGATCAAAATTTGAAAAAACGGATTTTGGCAAAAATTAAAATATTTTTTATTGGCATTTTAATCATAACTTGGCTAAAAATGATCATAAACATGAAATAATAACTGTTTTGAGCAGCTAATTACCAATGCTAACGATCCCTATCACTATTTGACGGATTTTGGGAAATTCGTTTTTGGGTCGATTTTCGCATTTTTTGTAAGGGGTAACATCATTAAAATTTGCCAAAAATGGCCAAAAAATTGAGTTCCAACTTTTAAACACAGTTTGATGGGAAATTAAACTACGAACGCAACGAGGTATACCATTCCGAATTCAGACAATTATTTTTAAAGTTGTTGCAAAAAAACTGATTATTTTATGATCAAAATTTGAAAAAACGGATTTTGGCAAAAATTAAAATATTTTTTATTGGCATTTTAATCATAACTTGGCTAAAAATGATCATAAACATGAAATAATAACTGTTTTGAGCAGCTAATTACCAATGCTAACGATCCCTATCACTATTTGACGGATTTTGGGAAATTCGTTTTTGGGTCGATTTTCGCATTTTTTGTAAGGGGTAACATCATTAAAATTTGCCAAAAATGGCCAAAAAATTGAGTTCCAACTTTTAAACACAGTTTGATGGGAAATTAAACTACGAACGCAACGAGGTATACCATTCCGAATTCAGACAATTATTTTTAAAGTTGTTGCAAAAAAACTGATTATTTTATGATCAAAATTTGAAAAAACGGATTTTGGCAAAAATTAAAATATTTTTTATTGGCATTTTAATCATAACTTGGCTAAAAATGATCATAAACATGAAATAATAACTGTTTTGAGCAGCTAATTACCAATGCTAACGATCCCTATCACTATTTGACGGATTTTGGGAAATTCGTTTTTGGGTCGATTTTCGCATTTTTTGTAAGGGGTAACATCATTAAAATTTGCCAAAAATGGCCAAAAAATTGAGTTCCAACTTTTAAACACAGTTTGATGGGAAATTAAACTACGAACGCAACGAGGTATACCATTCCGAATTCAGACAATTATTTTTAAAGTTGTTGCAAAAAAACTGATTATTTTATGATCAAAATTTGAAAAAACGGATTTTGGCAAAAATTAAAATATTTTTTATTGGCATTTTAATCATAACTTGGCTAAAAATGATCATAAACATGAAATAATAACTGTTTTGAGCAGCTAATTACCAATGCTAACGATCCCTATCACTATTTGACGGATTTTGGGAAATTCGTTTTTGGGTCGATTTTCGCATTTTTTGTAAGGGGTAACATCATTAAAATTTGCCAAAAATGGCCAAAAAATTGAGTTCCAACTTTTAAACACAGTTTGATGGGAAATTAAACTACGAACGCAACGAGGTATACCATTCCGAATTCAGACAATTATTTTTAAAGTTGTTGCAAAAAAACTGATTATTTTATGATCAAAATTTGAAAAAACGGATTTTGGCAAAAATTAAAATATTTTTTATTGGCATTTTAATCATAACTTGGCTAAAAATGATCATAAACATGAAATAATAACTGTTTTGAGCAGCTAATTACCAATGCTAACGATCCCTATCACTATTTGACGGATTTTGGGAAATTCGTTTTTGGGTCGATTTTCGCATTTTTTGTAAGGGGTAACATCATTAAAATTTGCCAAAAATGGCCAAAAAATTGAGTTCCAACTTTTAAACACAGTTTGATGGGAAATTAAACTACGAACGCAACGAGGTATACCATTCCGAATTCAGACAATTATTTTTAAAGTTGTTGCAAAAAAACTGATTATTTTATGATCAAAATTTGAAAAAACGGATTTTGGCAAAAATTAAAATATTTTTTATTGGCATTTTAATCATAACTTGGCTAAAAATGATCATAAACATGAAATAATAACTGTTTTGAGCAGCTAATTACCAATGCTAACGATCCCTATCACTATTTGACGGATTTTGGGAAATTCGTTTTTGGGTCGATTTTCGCATTTTTTGTAAGGGGTAACATCATTAAAATTTGCCAAAAATGGCCAAAAAATTGAGTTCCAACTTTTAAACACAGTTTGATGGGAAATTAAACTACGAACGCAACGAGGTATACCATTCCGAATTCAGACAATTATTTTTAAAGTTGTTGCAAAAAAACTGATTATTTTATGATCAAAATTTGAAAAAACGGATTTTGGCAAAAATTAAAATATTTTTTATTGGCATTTTAATCATAACTTGGCTAAAAATGATCATAAACATGAAATAATAACTGTTTTGAGCAGCTAATTACCAATGCTAACGATCCCTATCACTATTTGACGGATTTTGGGAAATTCGTTTTTGGGTCGATTTTCGCATTTTTTGTAAGGGGTAACATCATTAAAATTTGCCAAAAATGGCCAAAAAATTGAGTTCCAACTTTTAAACACAGTTTGATGGGAAATTAAACTACGAACGCAACGAGGTATACCATTCCGAATTCAGACAATTATTTTTAAAGTTGTTGCAAAAAAACTGATTATTTTATGATCAAAATTTGAAAAAACGGATTTTGGCAAAAATTAAAATATTTTTTATTGGCATTTTAATCATAACTTGGCTAAAAATGATCATAAACATGAAATAATAACTGTTTTGAGCAGCTAATTACCAATGCTAACGATCCCTATCACTATTTGACGGATTTTGGGAAATTCGTTTTTGGGTCGATTTTCGCATTTTTTGTAAGGGGTAACATCATTAAAATTTGCCAAAAATGGCCAAAAAATTGAGTTCCAACTTTTAAACACAGTTTGATGGGAAATTAAACTACGAACGCAACGAGGTATACCATTCCGAATTCAGACAATTATTTTTAAAGTTGTTGCAAAAAAACTGATTATTTTATGATCAAAATTTGAAAAAACGGATTTTGGCAAAAATTAAAATATTTTTTATTGGCATTTTAATCATAACTTGGCTAAAAATGATCATAAACATGAAATAATAACTGTTTTGAGCAGCTAATTACCAATGCTAACGATCCCTATCACTATTTGACGGATTTTGGGAAATTCGTTTTTGGGTCGATTTTCGCATTTTTTGTAAGGGGTAACATCATTAAAATTTGCCAAAAATGGCCAAAAAATTGAGTTCCAACTTTTAAACACAGTTTGATGGGAAATTAAACTACGAACGCAACGAGGTATACCATTCCGAATTCAGACAATTATTTTTAAAGTTGTTGCAAAAAAACTGATTATTTTATGATCAAAATTTGAAAAAACGGATTTTGGCAAAAATTAAAATATTTTTTATTGGCATTTTAATCATAACTTGGCTAAAAATGATCATAAACATGAAATAATAACTGTTTTGAGCAGCTAATTACCAATGCTAACGATCCCTATCACTATTTGACGGATTTTGGGAAATTCGTTTTTGGGTCGATTTTCGCATTTTTTGTAAGGGGTAACATCATTAAAATTTGCCAAAAATGGCCAAAAAATTGAGTTCCAACTTTTAAACACAGTTTGATGGGAAATTAAACTACGAACGCAACGAGGTATACCATTCCGAATTCAGACAATTATTTTTAAAGTTGTTGCAAAAAAACTGATTATTTTATGATCAAAATTTGAAAAAACGGATTTTGGCAAAAATTAAAATATTTTTTATTGGCATTTTAATCATAACTTGGCTAAAAATGATCATAAACATGAAATAATAACTGTTTTGAGCAGCTAATTACCAATGCTAACGATCCCTATCACTATTTGACGGATTTTGGGAAATTCGTTTTTGGGTCGATTTTCGCATTTTTTGTAAGGGGTAACATCATTAAAATTTGCCAAAAATGGCCAAAAAATTGAGTTCCAACTTTTAAACACAGTTTGATGGGAAATTAAACTACGAACGCAACGAGGTATACCATTCCGAATTCAGACAATTATTTTTAAAGTTGTTGCAAAAAAACTGATTATTTTATGATCAAAATTTGAAAAAACGGATTTTGGCAAAAATTAAAATATTTTTTATTGGCATTTTAATCATAACTTGGCTAAAAATGATCATAAACATGAAATAATAACTGTTTTGAGCAGCTAATTACCAATGCTAACGATCCCTATCACTATTTGACGGATTTTGGGAAATTCGTTTTTGGGTCGATTTTCGCATTTTTTGTAAGGGGTAACATCATTAAAATTTGCCAAAAATGGCCAAAAAATTGAGTTCCAACTTTTAAACACAGTTTGATGGGAAATTAAACTACGAACGCAACGAGGTATACCATTCCGAATTCAGACAATTATTTTTAAAGTTGTTGCAAAAAAACTGATTATTTTATGATCAAAATTTGAAAAAACGGATTTTGGCAAAAATTAAAATATTTTTTATTGGCATTTTAATCATAACTTGGCTAAAAATGATCATAAACATGAAATAATAACTGTTTTGAGCAGCTAATTACCAATGCTAACGATCCCTATCACTATTTGACGGATTTTGGGAAATTCGTTTTTGGGTCGATTTTCGCATTTTTTGTAAGGGGTAACATCATTAAAATTTGCCAAAAATGGCCAAAAAATTGAGTTCCAACTTTTAAACACAGTTTGATGGGAAATTAAACTACGAACGCAACGAGGTATACCATTCCGAATTCAGACAATTATTTTTAAAGTTGTTGCAAAAAAACTGATTATTTTATGATCAAAATTTGAAAAAACGGATTTTGGCAAAAATTAAAATATTTTTTATTGGCATTTTAATCATAACTTGGCTAAAAATGATCATAAACATGAAATAATAACTGTTTTGAGCAGCTAATTACCAATGCTAACGATCCCTATCACTATTTGACGGATTTTGGGAAATTCGTTTTTGGGTCGATTTTCGCATTTTTTGTAAGGGGTAACATCATTAAAATTTGCCAAAAATGGCCAAAAAATTGAGTTCCAACTTTTAAACACAGTTTGATGGGAAATTAAACTACGAACGCAACGAGGTATACCATTCCGAATTCAGACAATTATTTTTAAAGTTGTTGCAAAAAAACTGATTATTTTATGATCAAAATTTGAAAAAACGGATTTTGGCAAAAATTAAAATATTTTTTATTGGCATTTTAATCATAACTTGGCTAAAAATGATCATAAACATGAAATAATAACTGTTTTGAGCAGCTAATTACCAATGCTAACGATCCCTATCACTATTTGACGGATTTTGGGAAATTCGTTTTTGGGTCGATTTTCGCATTTTTTGTAAGGGGTAACATCATTAAAATTTGCCAAAAATGGCCAAAAAATTGAGTTCCAACTTTTAAACACAGTTTGATGGGAAATTAAACTACGAACGCAACGAGGTATACCATTCCGAATTCAGACAATTATTTTTAAAGTTGTTGCAAAAAAACTGATTATTTTATGATCAAAATTTGAAAAAACGGATTTTGGCAAAAATTAAAATATTTTTTATTGGCATTTTAATCATAACTTGGCTAAAAATGATCATAAACATGAAATAATAACTGTTTTGAGCAGCTAATTACCAATGCTAACGATCCCTATCACTATTTGACGGATTTTGGGAAATTCGTTTTTGGGTCGATTTTCGCATTTTTTGTAAGGGGTAACATCATTAAAATTTGCCAAAAATGGCCAAAAAATTGAGTTCCAACTTTTAAACACAGTTTGATGGGAAATTAAACTACGAACGCAACGAGGTATACCATTCCGAATTCAGACAATTATTTTTAAAGTTGTTGCAAAAAAACTGATTATTTTATGATCAAAATTTGAAAAAAACGGATTTTGGCAAAAATTAAAATATTTTTTATTGGCATTTTAATCATAACTTGGCTAAAAATGATCATAAACATGAAATAATAACTGTTTTGAGCAGCTAATTACCAATGCTAACGATCCCTATCACTATTTGACGGATTTTGGGAAATTCGTTTTTGGGTCGATTTTCGCATTTTTTGTAAGGGGTAACATCATTAAAATTTGCCAAAAATGGCCAAAAAATTGAGTTCCAACTTTTAAACACAGTTTGATGGGAAATTAAACTACGAACGCAACGAGGTATACCATTCCGAATTCAGACAATTATTTTTAAAGTTGTTGCAAAAAAACTGATTATTTTATGATCAAAATTTGAAAAAACGGATTTTGGCAAAAATTAAAATATTTTTTATTGGCATTTTAATCATAACTTGGCTAAAAATGATCATAAACATGAAATAATAACTGTTTTGAGCAGCTAATTACCAATGCTAACGATCCCTATCACTATTTGACGGATTTTGGGAAATTCGTTTTTGGGTCGATTTTCGCATTTTTTGTAAGGGGTAACATCATTAAAATTTGCCAAAAATGGCCAAAAAATTAGTTCCAACTTTTAAACACAGTTTGATGGGAAATTAAACTACGAACGCAACGAGGTATACCATTCCGAATTCAGACAATTATTTTTAAAGTTGTTGCAAAAAAACTGATTATTTTATGATCAAAATTTGAAAAAACGGATTTTGGCAAAAATTAAAATATTTTTTATTGGCATTTTAATCATAACTTGGCTAAAAATGATCATAAACATGAAATAATAACTGTTTTGAGCAGCTAATTACCAATGCTAACGATCCCTATCACTATTTGACGGATTTTGGGAAATTCGTTTTTGGGTCGATTTTCGCATTTTTTGTAAGGGGTAACATCATTAAAATTTGCCAAAAATGGCCAAAAAATTGAGTTCCAACTTTTAAACACAGTTTGATGGGAAATTAAACTACGAACGCAACGAGGTATACCATTCCGAATTCAGACAATTATTTTTAAAGTTGTTGCAAAAAAACTGATTATTTTATGATCAAAATTTGAAAAAACGGATTTTGGCAAAAATTAAAATATTTTTTATTGGCATTTTAATCATAACTTGGCTAAAAATGATCATAAACATGAAATAATAACTGTTTTGAGCAGCTAATTACCAATGCTAACGATCCCTATCACTATTTGACGGATTTTGGGAAATTCGTTTTTGGGTCGATTTTCGCATTTTTTGTAAGGGGTAACATCATTAAAATTTGCCAAAAATGGCCAAAAAATTGAGTTCCAACTTTTAAACACAGTTTGATGGGAAATTAAACTACGAACGCAACGAGGTATACCATTCCGAATTCAGACAATTATTTTTAAAGTTGTTGCAAAAAAACTGATTATTTTATGATCAAAATTTGAAAAAACGGATTTTGGCAAAAATTAAAATATTTTTTATTGGCATTTTAATCATAACTTGGCTAAAAATGATCATAAACATGAAATAATAACTGTTTTGAGCAGCTAATTACCAATGCTAACGATCCCTATCACTATTTGACGGATTTTGGGAAATTCGTTTTTGGGTCGATTTTCGCATTTTTTGTAAGGGGTAACATCATTAAAATTTGCCAAAAATGGCCAAAAAATTGAGTTCCAACTTTTAAACACAGTTTGATGGGAAATTAAACTACGAACGCAACGAGGTATACCATTCCGAATTCAGACAATTATTTTTAAAGTTGTTGCAAAAAAACTGATTATTTTATGATCAAAATTTGAAAAAACGGATTTTGGCAAAAATTAAAATATTTTTTATTGGCATTTTAATCATAACTTGGCTAAAAATGATCATAAACATGAAATAATAACTGTTTTGAGCAGCTAATTACCAATGCTAACGATCCCTATCACTATTTGACGGATTTTGGGAAATTCGTTTTTGGGTCGATTTTCGCATTTTTTGTAAGGGGTAACATCATTAAAATTTGCCAAAAATGGCCAAAAAATTGAGTTCCAACTTTTAAACACAGTTTGATGGGAAATTAAACTACGAACGCAACGAGGTATACCATTCCGAATTCAGACAATTATTTTTAAAGTTGTTGCAAAAAAACTGATTATTTTATGATCAAAATTTGAAAAAACGGATTTTGGCAAAAATTAAAATATTTTTTATTGGCATTTTAATCATAACTTGGCTAAAAATGATCATAAACATGAAAGAATAACTGTTTTGAGCAGCTAATTACCAATGCTAACGATCCCTATCACTATTTGACGGATTTTGGGAAATTCGTTTTTGGGTCGATTTTCGCATTTTTTGTAAGGGGTAACATCATTAAAATTTGCCAAAAATGGCCAAAAAATTGAGTTCCAACTTTTAAACACAGTTTGATGGGAAATTAAACTACGAACGCAACGAGGTATACCATTCCGAATTCAGACAATTATTTTTAAAGTTGTTGCAAAAAAACTGATTATTTTATGATCAAAATTTGAAAAAACGGATTTTGGCAAAATTAAAATATTTTTTATTGGCATTTTAATCATAACTTGGCTAAAAATGATCATAAACATGAAAGAATAACTGTTTTGAGCAGCTAATTACCAATGCTAACGATCCCTATCACTATTTGACGGATTTTGGGAAATTCGTTTTTGGGTCGATTTTCGCATTTTTTGTAAGGGGTAACATCATTAAAATTTGCCAAAAATGGCCAAAAAATTGAGTTCCAACTTTTAAACACAGTTTGATGGGAAATTAAACTACGAACGCAACGAGGTATACCATTCCGAATTCAGACAATTATTTTTAAAGTTGTTGCAAAAAAACTGATTATTTTATGATCAAAATTTGAAAAAACGGATTTTGGCAAAAATTAAAATATTTTTTATTGGCATTTTAATCATAACTTGGCTAAAAATGATCATAAACATGAAAGAATAACTGTTTTGAGCAGCTAATTACCAATGCTAACGATCCCTATCACTATTTGACGGATTTTGGGAAATTCGTTTTTGGGTCGATTTTCGCATTTTTTGTAAGGGGTAACATCATTAAAATTTGCCAAAAATGGCCAAAAAATTGAGTTCCAACTTTTAAACACAGTTTGATGGGAAATTAAACTACGAACGCAACGAGGTATACCATTCCGAATTCAGACAATTATTTTTAAAGTTGTTGCAAAAAAACTGATTATTTTATGATCAAAATTTGAAAAAACGGATTTTGGCAAAAATTAAAATATTTTTTATTGGCATTTTAATCATAACTTGGCTAAAAATGATCATAAACATGAAATAATAACTGTTTTGAGCAGCTAATTACCAATGCTAACGATCCCTATCACTATTTGACGGATTTTGGGAAATTCGTTTTTGGGTCGATTTTCGCATTTTTTGTAAGGGGTAACATCATTAAAATTTGCCAAAAATGGCCAAAAAATTGAGTTCCAACTTTTAAACACAGTTTGATGGAAATTAAACTACGAACGCAACGAGGTATACCATTCCGAATTCAGACAATTATTTTTAAAGTTGTTGCAAAAAAACTGATTATTTTATGATCAAAATTTGAAAAAACGGATTTTGGCAAAAATTAAAATATTTTTTATTGGCATTTTAATCATAACTTGGCTAAAAATGATCATAAACATGAAATAATAACTGTTTTGAGCAGCTAATTACCAATGCTAACGATCCCTATCACTATTTGACGGATTTTGGGAAATTCGTTTTTGGGTCGATTTTCGCATTTTTTGTAAGGGGTAACATCATTAAAATTTGCCAAAAATGGCCAAAAAATTGAGTTCCAACTTTTAAACACAGTTTGATGGGAAATTAAACTACGAACGCAACGAGGTATACCATTCCGAATTCAGACAATTATTTTTAAAGTTGTTGCAAAAAAACTGATTATTTTATGATCAAAATTGGAAAAAACGGATTTTGGCAAAAATTAAAATATTTTTTATTGGCATTTTAATCATAACTTGGCTAAAAATGATCATAAACATGAAATAATAACTGTTTTGAGCAGCTAATTACCAATGCTAACGATCCCTATCACTATTTGACGGATTTTGGGAAATTCGTTTTTGGGTCGATTTTCGCATTTTTTGTAAGGGGTAACATCATTAAAATTTGCCAAAAATGGCCAAAAAATTGAGTTCCAACTTTTAAACACAGTTTGATGGGAAATTAAACTACGAACGCAACGAGGTATACCATTCCGAATTCAGACAATTATTTTTAAAGTTGTTGCAAAAAAACTGATTATTTTATGATCAAAATTTGAAAAAACGGATTTTGGCAAAAATTAAAATATTTTTTATTGGCATTTTAATCATAACTTGGCTAAAAATGATCATAAACATGAAAAAATAACTGTTTTGAGCAGCTAATTACCAATGCTAACGATCCCTATCACTTTTTGACGGATTTTGGGAAATTGTTTTTTAGGTCAATTTTCGCATTTTTTGTAAGGGGTAACATCATTAAAATTTGCCAAAAATGGCCAAAAAATTGAGTTCCAACTTTTAAACACAGTTTGATGGGAAATTAAACTACGAACGCAACGAGGTATACCATTCCGAATTCAGACAATTATTTTTAAAGTTGTTGCAAAAAAACTGATTATTTTATGATCAAAATTTGAAAAAACGGATTTTGGCAAAAATTAAAATATTTTTTATTGGCATTTTAATCATAACTTGGCTAAAAATGATCATAAACATGAAAAATAACTGTTTTGAGCAGCTAATTACCAATGCTAACGATCCCTATCACTTTTTGACGGATTTTGGGAAATTCGTTTTTGGGTCAATTTTCGCATTTTTTGTAAGGGGTAACATCATTAAAATTTGCCAAAAATGGCCAAAAAATTGAGTTCCAACTTTAAAACACAGTTTGATGGGAAATTAAACTACGAACGCAACGAGGTATACCATTCCGAATTCAGACAATTATTTTTAAAAGTTGTTGCAAAAAAACTGATTATTTTATGATCAAAATTTGAAAAAACGGATTTTGGCAAAAATTAAAATATTTTTTATTGGCATTTTAATCATAACTTGGCTAAAAATGATCATAAACATGAAAGAATAACTGTTTTGAGCAGCTAACTACCAATGCTAACGATCCCTATCACTTTTTGACGGATTTTGGGAAATTCGTTTTTAGGTAAATTTTCGCATTTTTTGTAAGGGGTAACATCATTAAAATTTGCCAAAAATGGCCAAAAAATTGATTTCCAACTTTTAAACACAGTTTGATTGGAAATTAAACTACGAACGCAACGAGGTATACCATTCCGAATTCAGACAATTATTTTTAAAGTTGTTGCAAAAAAACTGATTATTTTATGATCAAAATTTGAAAAAACGGATTTTGCAAAAATTAAAATATTTTTTATTGGCATTTTAATCATAACTTGGCTAAAAATGATCATAAACATGAAAAATAACTGTTTTGAGCAGCTAATTACCAATGCTAACGATCCCTATCACTTTTTGACGGATTTTGGGAAATTCGTTTTTAGGTCGATTTTCGCATTTTTTGTAAGGGGTAACATCATTAAAATTTGCCAAAAATGGCCAAAAAATTGATTTCCAACTTTTAAACACAGTTTGATTGGAAATTAAACTACGAACGCAACGAGGTATACCATTCCGAATTCAGACAATTATTTTTAAAGTTGTTGCAAAAAAACTGATTATTTTATGATCAAAATTTGAAAAAACGGATTTTGCAAAAATTAAAATATTTTTTATTGGCATTTTAATCATAACTTGGCTAAAAATTGATCATAAACATGAAAAAATAACTGTTTTGAGCAGCTAATTACCAATGCTAACGATCCCTATCACTTTTTGACGGATTTTGGGAAATTGGTTTTTAGGTCAATTTTCGCATTTTTGGTAAGGGGTAACATCATTAAAATTTGCCAAAAATGGCAAAAAAAATTGAGTTCCAACTTTAAAACACAGTTTGATGGGAAATTAAACTACGAACGCAACGAGGTATACCATTCCGAATTCAGACAATTATTTTTAAAGTTGTTGCAAAAAAACTGATTATTTTATGATCAAAATTTGAAAAAACGGATTTTGGAAAAAATTAAAATATTTTTTATTGGCATTTTAATCATAACTTGGCTAAAAATGATCATAAACATGAAATAATAACTGTTTTGAGCAGCTAATTACCAATGCTAACGATCCCTATCACTATTTGACGGATTTTGGGAAATTCGTTTTTGGGTCGATTTTCGCATTTTTTGTAAGGGGTAACATCATTAAAATTTGCCAAAAATGGCCAAAAAATTGAGTTCCAACTTTTAAACACAGTTTGATGGGAAATTAAACTACGAACGCAACGAGGTATACCATTCCGAATTCAGACAATTATTTTTAAAGTTGTTGCAAAAAAACTGATTATTTTATGATCAAAATTTGAAAAAACGGATTTTGGCAAAAATTAAAATATTTTTTATTGGCATTTTATCAGAACTTGGCTACAAATGGTCATAAACATGAAAAACAAACAGTTTTGAGCAGCTAATTACCAATGCTAACTATCCCTATCACTTTTTTACGGATTTTGGGAAATTGGTTTTTAGGTAAATTTTCGCATTTTTTGTAAGGGGTAACATCATTAAAATTTTCAAAAATGGCCAAAAAATTTAGTTCCAACTTTTTAACACAGTTTGATGGGAAATTAAACTACGAACGCAACGAGGTATACCATTCCGAATTCAGACAATTATTTTTAAAGTTGTTGCAAAAAAACTGATTATTTTATGATCAAAATTTGAAAAAACGGATTTTGGCAGAAATTAAAATATTTTTTATTGGCATTTTAATCATAACTTGGCTAAAAATGATCATTCACATGAAATAATAACTGTTTTGAGCAGCTAATTACCAATGCTAACGATCCCTATCACTATTTGACGGATTTTGGGAAATTCGTTTTTGGGTCGATTTTCGCATTTTTTGTAAGGGGTAACATCATTAAAATTTGTTAAAAATGGCCAAAAAATTGAGTTCCAACTTTTAAACACAGTTTGATGGGAAATTAAACTACGAACGCAACGAGGTATACCATTCCGAATTCAGACAATTATTTTTAAAGTTGTTGCAAAAAAACTGATTATTTTATGATCAAAATTTGAAAAAACGGATTTTGGCAAAAATTAAAATATTTTTTATTGGCATTTTTATCATAACTTGGCTAAAAATGGGAAATTGGAAAATTCGTTTTTGGGTCAGTTTTCGCATTTTTTGTAAGGGGTAACATCATTAAAATTTGCCAAAAATGGCCAAAAAATTTAGTTCCAACTTTTAAACACAGTTTGATGGGAAATTAAACTACGAACGCAACGAGGTATACCATTCCGAATTCAGACAATTATTTTTAAAGTTGTTGCAAAAAAACTGATTATTTTATGATCAAAATTTGAAAAAACGGATTTTGGCAAAAATTAAAATATTTTTTATTGGCATTTTAATCATAACTTGGCTAAAAATGATCATAAACATGAAGTAATAACTGCTGTTTGCTGCAATGCATACATAGTCCAAATAATGCTCCAAATTCCTTTTGGTAACAAAAATGTTATAGCCTTCGAGAGGCCTCTCAATTTCACAGATAGCATTATGTACCTTAATTGCAAAATTTCTATTCATATTTTTCAAAAATGTTCAAACCTGGTAAGCCAAGACAAAGAAGCATCCAGTTTGCTTCATTGTAGATATTCATTACTAGAGAATTAAAGTAATTTTCCGGGATAAATGTCTATTCAGTAAGAAATTCCATTTCAATATATGTAAACTCTTCATATATTTCAGCATTGGTTTATTCATAAATGATTACTTTTAGCTTTGTTTCTATGGCAAAGATCTCTTACTTGAATAGCTTCGCAAACATAAGATAGTTCCATGCTGATATCTTTTGTACTATCTCGGCGAATTGTCAAGAACATGGCACATCAGGTGACTAAGAGATAGTAGATATTCTTTAAAGTTTACATAGGCCTACGATAACCAGCAAATTCGTTCTTTTTATAGAGCATTGCCGTTGCACTGAGCCGTAATTTCCAATTCCTTATGTATTTAGTATTTTGTTTGCACTGCTGCCTGGGTTGTTTGCAAGCAAAAAAGAATTCCGAATTCCTTCGGAAGGTCAGCTGGGCCAAAAAAGTAGGCCTAGAGGCGGTGGACGACGGGCTTTTGGCGAGTCAAATTAAAATTCAGTTTATGTGGTCGGAAGAGTGAAAGAGCTGAGGGCGTTATGCAAGCCTTTGTTTTGTGGGTGGGAAATGTAATAATTCCGAAATGACCCTCAAAGCAGGTGGAAATAATTGCGCAAGCGTTTCCACCGGGTCGGCGGTAAATTGAATTTGGCCCGCCTGAAAGGAAATCTGCAACTGCAGCGAAAATCTCGGGTCATCAATTCGCTGTTCGGCATGCTGCAAGGATGCGAAGGATCTGGGTCTGGGCATTCCGGTGCTGCGACTAAACTACACGAGACACATTCCGTTTGGCAAAACATAAATCTGGCAGCCAACACACACAAGTGATCCCTCCCAAAAAAAAACACCCCCCCCCCCAAAAACAAACACACAAACAGTGAAATGAGAGAACAAACAAATAGTCAGAGATGCGATTGCGACTACAGATGCAGATGCAGATACAGATACAGATACAGATACAGCTACAGATACAGACACAGATACAGTTGCAGATACAGCTACAGATACGGATCCAGATACGAATACTCCTGCTGCAATCGCATGCAGAATGGCTGAAAACATTGGAGGACATGTGTAATTTCTCACGTGCAACTGCGGGGTCTCTCTCTTTGTTGATTCCCATCCTGCCACTTTACCACTTTTTCACACAATGCGGGGGGGGGGAGGGAGAGACGGCGGAAGGACGCCCAGCTGAAGACAAACAAAATGCCAAATGAAACAAACAATAAAAATGTTTGTATGTACGTAGCAGCAGCAGCAGCAGCAGCAGCAGTAGCAGCGGCGAGCATAAAAGCAAAGTGCTTAAAAAATAATAGTAAATTACACAGACAAGCACCGGCTGCCCGGCCACGACACGCCCCCTTTTTGCCACACTGCCATGCATGACAAGCTGGCGTTATTTTTGGGGCAAGCTGATTTAATCCCGGGCTGCAGGAGCAGCACAAGCAGCCCAGCAAGGACGCCCCTTGGCCGGGGGGCGTTGAAGGGTTAACGCTTTGCTCACCTGTCCCGGCCCAAAACGCCGCAATTTGCAACGCTCCACCCGGCGAAATCGGTGGGCGGAGTTCCTCCTCCATCGGGTAGATGGAAATTAGGAGGGGTCAACGGAATGCCCTAACGTGTTTTCGGCTGCTCGCCTTTCGCGCCACATTCAAATGCAAAGGGAATGCCACGTTCGGCGGATTATACAATGCTCAAATTGTTTTACTCGCCATTTGCTGTACGAGAATTCAAGTGTTCCGCTTCTGATTATGCCAAATGAGATGATGCCACCGAAGTGGCAGTGAGTGCTGCTGCAGCAGAGGTAAATGCAATTTGGGGTAAGTTGCCCATGATGGCGCTCGAGATTTGCATTCGGCTTCAGCCAGCTCTATTATTTCGAAAATACTGCTGAGCGTGTGCTTGATTTTTTACCGAGCTTATCTCGATGGCTTCCACTGGGTGCAAATGGAATTTCATATATGATTCATAAACTTTTCGCCGCTGCCGCAAGATAAATGATTTATTTTCTGCTATCCCTCTATTTTCTTTCCACAGAGTCCACAGCCGGAGACTCATCCTCGGCTGGGATACAAATGTTTTCATTAAATTCGGTTTGTTTGCTGGTTTCTTTTGTGACCCGCTTTGTTCTCGGCCGCCATTGTGGGTCCATTGCTGTTGCCACCTGCCTCCACCCACTTTTGTTGCCAAGCTGGAACACTAAACAATACAGCAAAATTGCTTAATTTCATGTTGGTCTAATCAAGTTGCCATTGCCGAGCAGGTAAGCGACGAGTGTGTGGCTGGCACGGAACGTCCTCCACATAAAGGTGGCCAGCGGGGGCGGGGGTGGTTGCGGGAGCAGGAGCAGCAGCCCCATCTGCCAGAGGGGGTAGGGGGGGGGATGGATCCTGGGGGGCAGCCCTGCTGTACTCAAATAATTTGCCGTTACCGTGCACCTTTAATGTGCGTACACTACCAGGATTTTCCTAATTACCATTAAAATTGCTTAAATTATTGCTTGAATTTTAATTTACAGCTGTTACTTCTACTACCAAAAGGAACGAATGACTCTTTTCTGTTGATTTGAAAGCGTTTTCAAAGAATTTATACGGGCACTGGCCTTATTGATTCTTAAGCCATATGGCCCATACACGTATTGCGCATTTTACTTCCGTACAGCTTGAGCCACTGCAATAAATTCATAATCATACTTGACTGGGTTCTTACATTTTTCTCAGTGTACTTTGTCCGCTCGTGTGTGAGCCACAACGGAACGTTTAGTGGTCCCACTTATGCGGCGGAGCAAAGGGAGGGGAAGAGGCGATGCAGACGTGGAATGAAAGTCCAAAAACAAAAATACAACATGAAATAGGTGGACAGCTAAACGCTGTGAAATGGGGCCAAACGCTAGGAGGCATTCAAGATTTTAGTGGGTCTTTGGCCAGGCTCATGTTAATTTCAAACTGTGTCAATGTCGGCTTCCGTTTCCTGCACACACACACACGCACACACACGCACACACAGGACGTAGCCCTTGGCCACTTGAGATGCAAACAGGTAAAAAGGCCACAAATTTAAACATTTGCCTACTCCAACACGCACCGTCGCTCCCACACACACACCACACACACACACATTTACAGAAGGAAAGCAAGGTGGCCGGAACGAAACATTGGTAAAACGGTCATCTGCAATAAGCATCTGCTGCTGCTGCTGCTGCTGTTGCTGCTGCTGCTTCTGCTGCTGGAACAGCGTGAAAGTGGAACAGGCAGAGGCTGCAGGACACCCGCTGGGCGAGAAGCGCAGGATGTGGGCCAAAAAGGCACGGGGAGCCTGCTCCTGAGGCGCTTGATAAATTGGTAGCGACATTTCAGCCGAAACTTGACAATTAACAGCTGAAATACATGAGCTGTATATGTCTGCTTTGTGTAATTAAAAGCCAAGCGGACAGCCTGGAAATTGCTTGGCCAAAATGCTGCCATTTTTTTTTTTTTCTGTTCTAGCCACTTTTGTCGGCTGGTGGTCCACTCTTGGCCAAGATTGAATGCGCCACCAGAAATTATGCCGCCAAGTGAGCCTCTTATTGCTGCTGCTGCTGCTGCTACTGCTGGTACTGCTGCTCTTGCAGCAGCTGTTTTGACTGCCTTCTTCTTTGGGCCAAATTAACTTTAGCCGAGTTGAGCCCACAGCCAGCCTATGTGTGTGTGTGTGTGTGTGCGTGTTGCCTTCCTTAAAGGGAGTGCATGCCTGTGTGAGTGCTTCAGTTTATTGTGTGTGTGTCAAGGCTATGCTAAAAATTTGTCCAGAACATTTGCACATTTTGATTTGTTATGTTGTGGTGCACTGCAAACAAAGTCCATGCATTTGGTGGATGTTTTATTCAGTCATTTTGTTCATAGTTGTCAAGCTTAAACTAACTCAATTGCATTAGAATGCTTGCCTGAAGCATATTAAATTATGTGGAGCTGTAAAGAACTTATTAGGTTGTTTTAAGTTAGAGTGCAAACTCGTTAAAAGTTAGTTAAGAAATTGGTTAAATAAGCTTACCAATGGGCTGCCTACTTTTCGGTCAATATGAAAATGAATTTCTTAGAAGAATTATGAGAATTTCCTCTTTCCAAATATGTGAATTATCCTTGTTTTCGTGTAGCTTAGACATAATTCTTCGCTGGAACCAAGTTTCGCGATAAAGGAGAAGCAGTTCTAATTTTTGACAGTAAGCCAGTAAGCCAGTACACATCCCTCAGTATCTTTTTGGCCACCCGGTGGATCGTAAGCCCTGAGCGCAACATTGTGTGCGAATGCCGCCCCGATAAGACGTGCCATTTAATTACCAAAACTTAAAGTGCATTCCGGCAAGCAGAGCGCCCAGCATGGAGTTTTCTGCGAGTGTCAAATCCCAAAACAAACCCACGAGCAAATATGCCGCATGCTGATGACGACGGCGATGCCGATGTTCGGCTCGTAACAGTGCACGTGGTGGCCAAAAAAGCACGCTACATGCACATACTAGCTCACACACACACACACACACTCGCGTCGGGTGCAGCACTCACTCACACCATGACGGGTGCAGAGGCGTCGGCAGAGTCGGCAGAGTCGACCGAGACGGCGACTGCGATAAGATAAAGCCCCTGCGATGACATAGAGCACCCAGAGCGCCCGAGTTCTGCCGACGCTGGCAGAGGTGCCGGCGCAGACGGGTAGCGCATATAAAAGCCGCTGGCTCGATGGCAACGAGCATCACAAGACGGCCAACCGCGCTGCCGAGCAGACGAGTCCAGTTCGAGAGGGTTCCAAAATCCAGTCGGAAAGTGTAGAGTCAGTTCAGAAGCAACGGTAAAGTTTACGTTTATCTCTACATTTCTGAATTTTCTGCATCTCACTACCTGACTTTGTGTGTGTGTGTGTGTGTGTGTGCGTGCGAATGCAGCTGTGTTTGTGCTGAGAGTTTCCGCTACAAGAATAATAATGCCGCAACATTTTTCGAAAAAGCCCATTTCCAAAACCGACAAAAGAACAAGCCAAAAGTAACGAGCCCAAGTGGGCGGCTCAAAGAGCTGCGAGGCTCAACAGGAACCAGAGCCCAGTTTTCCTTGAGTGGGCAGATAGTTGGTGAAAGAAAGCTGGGGTGGGGGTGCTGTTGGTACTTTAACAAAAACACCACCAACCTCTCGACAATTTAACAACTGGAAGAATATTCTTACTCACTTACTTTGCCCCACCTTGTTCGGGGGCCATAATGAATTCATTGAAAGCGTGGCCAAAGTAAAACTTTGGCCAAGCCAAGGAGAAGCGAGCGCTGCCACTCCAAGGATCCTCGTCCTGTCTGTTTTTCGGTCCTGTTGTTTGGCCAGGCATGCGTCGGTGGCCTTAGGCCGCGCATTGTGAGCTCCTTGGCACCGCAGCTCCTCGGCGGCTGCAAATTAAATGTAAATTAATGCAAATTACACGAAATTACTGCGAGCCGGACAATGCAACAAAAGGCAAATAGTGGACGTGGACTGCGGCGGACAGCGGACAACGGACAGCGGACAGCGGACAACGGACAACGGACAATTCGCGGAGCTGCATCAGCAGATAAAGAGCAAACGACGACGCCACTTGCATTGTCTATTATTTTAAATTGGCTGCGCAAATTTACGGCAGCACAAAAGTAATTAGCGACGGTTGAAAACTGTGCCATCGTCCAACTCGAATTGAGAATGAAGATGGGTGAGAATTGGAAAAGCGATTGGG